>JADRCC010518543.1:0-15864 GCA_019843855.1 Hylomyscus alleni
TTCAAGGCATGTTGTCACAGTGGGGAGATAAAAGGAAAAATGGAGATGGCATTTAGGTTTTGAATGACTGTAGCAAAACGTCAAAGTCTTCAGAGAAACGAAAGGGAATTCGTTTTTTGCAAGTTAGTTAAAAGTCGACTGCTCTGTGATTGCAGAAGCTATACTGTAGGAAAGAGGAAAACTTAAGACTATACAGGAGAAACCTGTGGCTGGGCATGATGCAGGCCAAGAGCATCTCTAAAACACAGATGACTGGACCTCCACTCATCCATGCATTCTGCACACAGAGGAAGCTCCTCTGATGCTGCGCAGTGGTCAGACAGTGACCCCTAACTGGAGTGAGTACACATGACTGACTTTGAGCTGAGGTGAATCTAGCTTCAGGACAGTTGTTTCAAAGCCTGAAGGTGCTCAGTCAACATAGTGTGTGCTGAAGAGAGCTTGGCAGAGAGACTTGGGCCCCGGGCCTTCAGAGTATGGTGCACTTCCCAGACGATTGATTTTTCACGTTATCAATCTCTCGACGAAGTTTTTTGCTCTCATTCTCGAATCCTTCCTTGAGAAATTTTTCCTGTTCCTAAAACAGAAATGGAGGCTGAACTCAGATCATGCTCCACACTCCCCAGGGTCTCACAGACTCTCCATCAGTAGTCACACTAAACCCTTGAGGATTTGGGTGTTTTTCTCGAAGCCTTTTTTGCCTTTACCATTCTCCTCCTCTCTCTCTGTTGTCTGTCTGTCTGTCTGTCTGTCTGGCTGGCTGCCTCTGGCTCTCTTTTGTCTCCCACCAAAGCTTATAAACGTTTTTCCTTTGCTCTCTCCAGTTTTAGAAATGTAGCCTGACAGTTCTAAAACACCAATAGCCTACAACCCTCAGGTCCAGTCCTTACGGCCTTTGACTCGTGTAAAACACAGTGTTCTATAAAACCTGCACCAGCTCACCTGTTCCTTGCCTCATCTCTGAGCTGTGCAGTGCGGACTCTCAAACACATGGAGGAAGGTGATAAAGATGGGCTCCAACAAAATGAAAGCTACCAGAATCGGAATCAGGGTAGGTGTTCAATCAAGGGATTTAGTACATGCCCAACAGGTTAGTGACAGAAACAGGTGACAGAAATATATTGAAGCAACTGGGGTCTGCTGTCCTCACAGGATATTCTGGACCATCATGGGGACTCAGCACGGATGTAGAGGAATGCAGAGTACTGCAGTTCTGGTACTTAACCCATGAACCTAAGTGGGTAGATGCTTAGGGATGTTTCTAGAAACAAGGTCATACTAGGTGTAACAGAAATGAATTCCCTTTGGGTTCCATTCAGTAGGGAAAGTAAGCTGTACATTGTATTAATAAGCTTACATCTCATGAAATTCAAGGTCCCCATCTAGCATTCACACACACACACACAAATAGCAGTCTAGAATTATTAAATGGAAATAAGTAGGAGATACCTAGGCAGTTCCGAGCCACTGTCAGTGGACAGCCTAACAAAGGGTTTGATCCAGCCATAAAAAGCCCTTACTCACCAGACGGGGCTGGAGATAAGCAGTGACAGGATGAAAGAGGATCAGAGTATCTGAACCATTTACTGTACTGCAGGAGTCTTCATTGTAAAGGTATTACATCATAAACCACGCTGACCATAAACTAGTCATCCTCCTGCCTCAGCCTGCTGAGCCACTTGCATTTTGGTTTTCCCTCTTCATTTTTAGATTTATTTGTTATTTTAAGTGATGAGTGTTTCGCTGGCAACGTATGTAAACTTACTACATACATGCAGTGCCTGCAGAGGCCAGAGGAGGAGGTTCAATTCCCTGGAACTAGAGTTACAGACTGTTGTAAACCACTGTGTGGATGTTGAGAACAAGACCTGCTTCTTGTTGTTTCTGTTTTTTGTTTTTTTGTTGTTTTTTTTTTTTTGAGGGGAAACTGGGAAAGGAGAAATCATATGACATGTAAATAAAGAAAATATCTAATAAAAAATTAAAAAAACAATAATATCATAAAAATGAGAGAGAGAACAAGACCTGGGTCTTCTGCAAGAGAGATAAATGCTCTTAACTCCTAAGATGTTTTTCCAGCTCTCTGATACACTTATTTTTGATTGGAGCACAGGGATGTACTGAGATGGTATGGTATATTACCCGAAGTTTAGCAGCTATGATCCTGTCCTGTTCTGCTATTAACATTTTCCGTTCCTCATTCATCTTCTCAGTGAGCTGTCTCACGTGCTCCTGGTAGCTCTGATCCTTCTCCCGCATCATCAGCTCAAACTTCTTCTGCTTGTCTTCTAACTCTCTGTTTGCAGCTTCAGCAGCTTCAGCCTTTATACGTTCCACTGAGGAGAAGCAAAAATATGAAGATTAAATTTCATGAGTTTCTATTGATTTTTATCTCCTTTAAAAAAATTCTTTTATCTTCGATAAAATTTCCGGTAGCAAATATTTTTTTATGGAATAACCAATTAATAACAGATAACCATGTATGCCAGTTAATAAAAGAACACCATGAATGATGCTTTTGATTGTTCTCCACAATTGAGGATTCCATATGGACCAAGATTGCTAAATGTGTCAAGAGCTCCCACCATCTGCATTGTCATCAGTAGCTCTCACCTTCGACCTCCTTTGCTGCCTCTGTGAGTGACTGATCCGTCTTTAGAAGTGTTTCAACAACATCTTCCTTGGACTCAAAGTACTTTTTCAGCATCGCTTCTGCCTAGTTGTATAGAATAAGTTGGAGACAAAGCCAATGTGTCTGTTAATTGACATTGACATTAACCGATTTCAATCATTAATTGAACTGCTATGTAGCAGTCTAAATAGCTTCCTAAGTTTAATTGACCTAAAACTGATGTAGAAACTGCCCAACCCCCATATCCGATCTTTTCCTAGCCCCATCTTTTGGTATCTCTTAACTCTTTTGAACTAGTTAGTATCTTTGATCTCTTTTCTTATCTGTTTCATATATCTCATACAACTATGACCTGGTCTTGTCAGTTTTAGCTTCAAAAATACAACATCAGCCTTTTGCTTATCATCTGTTGCATCCATATCTCACAGCCCTAGACTTGCCCCTGCTTAAACTACTGCTCCAGCTCATTTATCTCGGAGTATATTGAACTTTGTCATGTCATTTTGAGAATGCTCCTATTACTCCAATGCTCAAAGATGACTTTATAGTTCATCCAAATGATCATCAGGCATTTTTCATTGTCCTCCAGGACGCTCCCTGTCTAGATTGTGATCTTCCTTATATCTTGCTATTCTCTACTTTGTTTATTACCTCCCAGAATATCAGGTGTCTGGCTAAATCTGAAATATGCATTCAATTACTTTTATGGACTACTTCTGTTTGAAATTTCCATCCCCTATATAGCTACTGGTGTTTCTAACATCTTTGAACAATTTGCCAAAGATTTTCCTCATAGTCTATCAAAACAGTAAATGATAGTATCTCTTACAAATATGGGATATCCATGGGATTAAATTCATGTGAAAAGTGTATAATCAGAAAAGACATGGTGCATCTTCAAAATCTTAAGAGGAGTTGGTGCACCACTATTTGTCCTTTTGTCCCTCCTTTTTGTTTCAGGATATAAAGTTGAAGTAGAGCCTGACTCTCTTGCAGCTATCTTAAAGCATGGATACAGTCTGGAGATCGAGGTCCTGGACTAATGTTCTGGTGGAGAAGAGAGGAGGAAGAATTCTGGGGACAAGTAGGTGTGGTAGAGCCACCACAAAAGCACTGAGTTCTTCTGACCTGACTTATTGACTAGAAGTAAATGAAGAAATGTCCAGCCATTTAAAATATATTGTTATTTGTAGATACTACAATGTCAAACCCAATGTTAAACTCTATTACTAGCGTAGAGTATTCTAGACCTGACGAATGCAGATAATGTTGTCTAGAGTTGTGTTCAAGGTATACTACTCACTGGCTGTGAGTCATGTGCTTCACTATACCTGATTTTCTGTTTTGCTTTTTAGACACACTAGTAATAATGCACGGTTTGTGTGGTGGTGGTGTGAGAATTAAGAGAATCAATTTCTGAAACACAGGGATGGCAATCTAAGCACTAACTGCTATTACCACCATCATTACTTTTAATCATCTTGTCTCTTACAACCCAAGAAGCTCATGACACACAAGGCCAAATAAATCATTTTAGACAAATAGGTGACCAAGTAGTTGAGTGAATGAATAAATTCCACAAACATTTCTAAGAGGTCCAGTTGTGCTCCCAAGGAGAAATCTACTGTCTGTCTCACAGTTGGCTGTCTGCCTAGATGAGTGCAAGACAAGGCCACTCTCCACCAACACCATTGTATCTTCCTCATTCTCATTGGCATCTGGAAGAGATTCCTCACCAAGGCCTCAAAATGGTACGAACTACTCAATTTACCTGGAGCCCCTTCCCAGGAGCCTGGTTATACTTTTTCTCCAGCTCTTGCTTCATCTGAAGGAAGAGGTAATAACCTCCAGGTTTAGAAAATGTCCCTTGTTTTATTTCTTCTTCCAGAGGTCCAAAGATATCGTCCAGCAAGTCTGAGCAACGAGCTGATGAGACGTCTGTGTTCTTCTCAACAAAGGCATCTCGCTTTGCTGCAAGCAGGTTCTAGGTAAGGACAAAATCACAAGGATGGTTGAGAGGTGAGAGATAACACAGCAGACTACTAGAGAATGTCCAAATGGGGAGAGGCTCTTCATCTCATTGTGAGAATCTCCCTGAGGAGGGAGGGTGCTGGCTGTAGAAACCAACACTTCAAATTTGATTTCCTAAAGGCCTTTATCCCTGTTTTCCTGCTTCAGAGATATTCACAGAGCACAGATATCACTCTTAGGAGAGAAGCCTTTATCTATTCAAGTCTTTAATTGAAGGAATATTTAGAGCGAGGCAAGCCTATGTGGACTTCCTGAACTCAACTCTTCGAGGCTTCATGACTTTGTGATTAGTGAACTAAGGTTTCCTTGTCTATAAGGAAAG
Organism: Hylomyscus alleni; assembly: GCA_019843855.1. Lineage (NCBI taxonomy): Eukaryota > Metazoa > Chordata > Mammalia > Rodentia > Muridae > Hylomyscus > Hylomyscus alleni. Next base: position 4,986 of record JADRCC010518543.1, read on the forward strand.
AGTAACAACACCAGTCTCAGAGGTCTCTTGTCAGACTGTGTGAGGAACTGTACAGAAATACCCAGGAAAGAGTAATGGGCTATGTAATGCTCTTTAATATGGGAATATTCTTCTGTATTTTCTCACCATGTAGCCAAGAAAATACTGAAGATGAAGTAAAGAACATGTTAGTGTTTAGAAAGCATAACAGGAGAGTGATCTCCCCAAATGACATTAAGCAAATACCTAAATGGCAACTCTTTTATCTCCTTTAGATTAGAGAGCAGTCAATTTTCTCTTCACACTGACTATGTTGTTTTATCAGAACTTCTGAATGAAACCACATCTCCTTTGCAAAATCCTACCTTTGTAATCCAAAAAGTCATTGCCCACTGGTCAAACAGCAAGACATCTTATGATTGGTTTCTCATTACCAGTGGGAAATATCACAAGGATGTATTCCTTAAGAATAAAAACTACATTAGGATGAATATGATAAAAACCCTCAAAGAATGAAAAGTATACTATGAAAAAGCAAACAAATGATCCTTTGTAAATGCACTTGTGCAATTCCCTCAATCACTGAGCACATGGCTTGCAGAAGAATGTAATCTTTCAATAATCACTGGAAATATGCATATATTATTGAGTATCACATCCTTGGAGACTAAGAAAAATACTCATTCCTCAAAGGGTCCACGTATTCCTTTGTTTTATGATTTTGGGTACCACACCTACCCCTAATTCTGTCTGGAACTTATGGTCTACATCCTTGAAAGAATTCTTCAGGAAAACGTCAATGGCCTCACTCTCAATTGGCCTGTGCAGGTCCAGCAGCTCCTGGAGGGTTTCTGTGGGCATTTGGAGCTTCTGATTCATCTGTTCTTCATAGTAGGTGATAGCCTTTTGCACTGCAGCTGAGTTCTCTATCTGGGCCAAAGTCAGCACAGCGTTCTCCATGCAGGGGAGAGACCCACTGCTGATGGCACCAACATAGGTCTGCACCAGGCTCTTTAGACCTACGAAAGACAAAGTTAAGAAAATGGCTGTCTGTTGGTAGAGAGATCACCCTGCATACAGTTTTTAGAATTCTCTATGAAAAGACAGCAATATAATAGTTTATTAACTGTAAAGTCCAGAAGATATTAAGTCCCCCCCCCTTTTTTGGTCTTCCTTCATTTGCTCGAAAGCTAGATGTTGGATTCAGTGGCTTCTAGTACTAGGGAAGGAGAGCTGTGATGTTAAACCCAGTTCTTTTACTACCCCTCCTTTCTCTCTCCCCATTTCCTTTCTTTCCTTGAATTCATTTGTCCTTTCATTCTTAATTAAAAGAGAAAAAAAAGCCAAAGTGAGTGCTTTGCCATTTCTGCTGACTTTATTGTCGTAATTTTTTTTAATAGTGATTCCTTCTAGTCCTATCTCTGGCCCATAAAATGGATCAACCCAGATGCTCTCCCACAAAACTATACATTGATGAGGAAATCATCTAGGTTTTCTCAGAGCTTTGCTGGTGGATTAAAACCATCATGCCCCAGGTATGTGCCCTGCCCTTTGGAGTCCCACAACATGTTGTATGCAGAATACTCAAGAGAGCTAGACATGTAGACTAGAAATCTTTACCTTTTCCCCCCAGAATCCCTGCCTGCCAAATCCTCCATAGAGCTTAGAACCCATGGTGATGTCCTTAAATCATGTCCCTGTCTTTTCAGGACACCATCCTTCTACACTTCTTCAATGGGACACTCTCTCTTGTCCACTCTCTTCTTTCAGTCAGCTGACTCTTGCTTTCTTGAAGTTGGAAAGCTGTGTTCCACTCTGTTCCTTCTTCTGTTACCTGTACTCTGTCCTTCTGGGTGACTTTTACCCATTCTCATCTTCTCCTTACCCATCAGTTTAAAAAATACTGTGTTCACTGCTCCTAGGAACTTAAGTCCTACTGGCCTAGACACCTGACTTCCAAGTAACAGCTCCTTATTATTTTTTTATTAATTATGTGAATTGTTATTTATCACTGTGAAATTTGAGGTTTGTTGATTTCTTTGTTTCCTTCTAAAGTGTCTTTTGGATGTGTTGTGTTGGAAGGAAGATGGAAACCACATCTGTTTACTTCTCTTTATAATCAATAATTGGCTCTTTAAAGTCATTACTAAACATTTGGTTTGTACATGAAAGTTGCAGCCTTTAGTGGCAAACTCCATAAATATTGCATTTTCACTTTTCCTGACTTTTATTAATCCTTTTTATACATGGGAACAATGAAAAGGCTTTTAGGATTGAGTTAGGTTCTAGTTATTTTCTCTAGTTATTTATGAGATGGTGAGAAATGGCTTCAGTTCGCCAGTAAATTCTATCATGTGATACATGCACTAAATTTTCAATCACGTCAACTAATGATGCTTAGTCTGGTTGGAAGTGGCTCCCTGCATATATTCTACACTGAGAAGAAGGAAGGTCAAGGTGAGAAGTAAGAAGAATGACTTACGTGGCCCGTTGACTATGATGCCACCAGACAGAGTCTTGACAGCAGAGTAGTTGAAGATGTATGAGGTGAATTCTTCAACTTGTTCTATAAATTCACGACACAGGTCCTTCTCTGGCAGAGTCTCCAGTATGCTAAGTTGCTTCCTCTGAGCGGGCCTGTCAAAGATGAAGCACTTCCTCTTTGGAAAGAACTTCCTGATACACAGTCGAGGCTCATTAAAGTTTTTAATTTTCTTATCAGCTCCTGCCAGAATTAGAATTAGACGTGATAAACTTCCAATGAATTATTTCTATATATGACACTTCCAGTTCTACAACTTTTACAAAGTCTATATAAGCTGTAAAATACCTAGTGAAGAATGAGCGATACAGAAACTTAAAGGAATGGGAAAGAAAACACTTTTCTCTAAGAAGATGTAGCTTGTGAAATTTCAAATGGAGTCCAAGTGATTCTGCTAAGCTGTGTTTTCATTTCCTGTAACAACAGTTAGGCTAACACAGCTACAAACTCAAGACCTTCGCCAACTGGGCAGAGATGACATTTATGAAATTGTTTTCCGTTCATTTCAGAACATTCCGCCAAGTCCAGGTACCTTTTTTCAGGGTCAACGAATGCTCCAGGTACTCATCAGCAGTGATGGGTTTTCCATTAACTTCCAGCTCCAGGGAGAAATCCCTCAGAGCCCACACAAAGGTTGGAAAGAAACCCACAAAGTTAGCGGAGTCTTCTATCCCACTCTGATCAGGTGATGACTTTGACTTGATAAGGTTAGTCAGCTCTGTCACATAGCTGGCATGCTAAGTTAAGAAAACTAGAAAAACATGTTTATCAGTTTATGATGAATATTCTACCAGTGCCTCCCGAAATTGATGAGTTTTTGTTGTTTGTTTGTTTAGCTATGTTGGTCAGTTTTTGTGAATTTTACATAACTAGAGACACTTGGGAAGAGTAATTACCTCAGCTGATTAAATTCCTCAATTGAGAAGTTACCTCTATAAGCAAGGACTGTGGACACATCTGTGGGGATATTTCTCAATTACTAATTGATGCAGGAGGGTACAGCCCACCTGCACCCTGTGTGCGGCATCATCCTTACGCAGGTAGTCCCAGCCAACATAAGAAAAGTAGTCTAGCAAGCACATGAAGCAAGAAGAGAGCCTTCACGATCTTTGCTCTAGCCCTTTGGATCTTTGCTCTAGCCCTTTGGATCTTGGTTTGTGCATTAGTTTCCTTGACGACATGTAAACCAAACAAATCCTTTCATCTCCAAGTTGTTTGGGGCCATAATGTTCATCACAGAAACAGAGCAAACTAAGACATTAGCTTATTCATTCACAGAATTCAATCATTTACCAACATCTACTGAGCCTCTACTATAAATCAGGCAATCCTAGGGAATGCATTTTAAAATTAATGAAAGAAGGCTACCAGCATAGTGTTTATGGTGTAACAGAGGCAGAAATAAAAACAGTGAGTAAAGTATTTCAAAATCTCAGGTATCTGCTACCATTTTCTTGTTGCAATCAAGATTTAGGGAAAGGGGGATTTTCTTAGGAACACATCATTGTAGTATACTTATCATGCTCCCATTGGTTGGGGTATTCAACTGTGACAGCAGAGTTGTCTTGTCTAATATTCATGTCTTAATTTGTCTACCAGGATGGGACTTGTCTAACCTTTATGTCTTAACTTGCCAACCAGGATGTGTTGCCCATGTACTGGTCTCCTTCTGCCAAGTAGGATGTTAGGTCCCTGGGAGGTCTTGGGAACTTAGATTTTACTAGACCACTACTCAAAATGTAAGTCTTATTCTAAGTAGTTTCTTATATCGGTGCAAGTGTCTCTCTTATGTTGGGGCCCATCCCAGAGGCAGCTTATAAAGGCAAATACTATAAAAGCTTAACATAGGTGCAGGAAGTGCTGTTGCTTCTGGTCCAAGTTTATTGTGGATTGTGCCCTTCCCACAGCCTTGAGTTGGCTAAACAAATCTCCAATACTGGAGCCAGGCGTCTGGCTTCGCTACACCTGGTCTGATCTACATACTCCAGCCTGAGACTTGAGCGACTGCCAGCCCTCTGAGCTGCTGAAGAGTTTACTTTACAACTCAATCCTGCTGAAACAAACAACAGAACCCAGCCAAAACAAAGGGTCCTTGGGGTTTCCCCTATATATTCAGAACTGTACATTAAAATTTGAGCCTTGATCAGAGAACTTTGTTTTGACTCGCTATTTCATCTGCCCATCCTATTCCATTCCCAGCTCTCCTTCCTGGTAAACCTGGTGCTCCATGGTTGCTGGATAGCTACAGTGGATAATTATACAAAACAGTTCTACCAACTTCTACCATAATTATCTTCCAAGGGCACAGAACATAACAGAATATATTAATTAATCTTAGCATTTGAAAGTTTCCTAGTAACTGCAGAAACATATGAGAAAGTTTCCTTATAGTAGACTATCTAGGTAACAGTTATCTAGGCCTTATCAATGCAATAGTAATGAAATAAACCATCTGAAACTTCTATTTGGGTAACATTCCAGACAGTAGTCAGAACCGCTGTAATAGAATAATATGAGTGTATCTAAGATGCGTATGAATTCCACTGCGTAGGGTACAAGCACTAAGGAAATAAGCGGCAGGATATGTAAGTTTGAAGGCTAAAGTAAGAAGTTTCAAGTCTTTTATCTACTAAGTAGGAAACCAGCGGAGGATTTTGAAAGTAAAGGAGGTAGATATGGCAGTGTTTCAAAAGGTCACACTATTGGAACGCCAACTGACAGTCGAGACTGTCGGGGAAGAGCACTAGAACTAGAGACAATGTAGGCAAGATAATGAGACTGGTCTAGGGAAATAGCTATGCTGATAAGAGTTTTAAACATCTGTGAGAGAATACTTTCTAGGATATAAAGGAAAGTATCAAGAAGAGGTTTTGAGCAGAGCAACTTTGTGGAACATGTGTAGAACATGGGAAAAGTTGGGGAATTGTTTTTGTAAATTTTGAAATGAAATCATCTCTTAAAGATCTTTATGAAGGGGCTGGTGAGATGGCTCAGCGGATAAGAGCACTGACTGCTCTTCCAAAGGTCTTGAGTTCGGATCCCAGCAATAACATGGTGGCTCACAACCACCCATAATGAGATCTGATGCCCTCTTCTGGTGCGTCTGAAGACAGCTACAGTGAATTATGTCTGAGTGAGCGGGGCCAGAGTGAGCAGGGCCAGCAGAAGTCCTGAGTTCAATTCCCAGCAGCCACATACATGATGGCTCATGACCATCTGTACAGCTACAGTGTACTCATACACATGAAATAAATAAAATAAGTCTTTAAAAAAATTTAAAAAGATCTTTATGAAGATGAAAAAATGATATTCTGTCCCAGTTTTAAACAGAAATTTGATGGTGACTGAAATATAGGTTCACAGAGACCTGTCAGACAGAATAATATTGCCTAGGGACTAGGAGGAGAGAAAGGAGAGAATGAAGAAAAGTGCAGAAGGCAATGAGCTATGACAATCAGAGTCCTCAAAAGAAATGGACCAGTTAGCTAGAGAGGGAAGTGGAATTATTAGGAAATGATGAAGTTCTAGATCAAGAAGCAAGTGGTTCTGAAAAAAACTGATGTTGCTAAGGAATCAGATAATCTGACTCTGGTTGAGCATAGTATCCATAGTACCCATAGAATTCAGTATGATACCTGGGGTTAAGTTCAAGGATATGCTGGTGGCATTGATGGTGACTTAGGGTCGGACATTGGGAAGGGAGAGGAAGGAATGATACCAGGAGGAAGAACAGGGAGAGAATAGAGCAAGTCAGTGTCTAATGGCTACCAGTCTCCAAACAGCAAGGGATAAAAGCTTCAGCAAAGAAGACTGTGTGGGCTAGTCCTAGGGGTATGATAAAAGGAGGTGGTGTGGTTTGAGGGCACTGGCTTCAAGGGTGTCAGGTTTCCAATGGCAGAGGATAAAAAAGTGACTGAGCTGTAGACTGGAGAAACATTAATGATGGCCCCTGGAGGTGCAGGCTAAAGAGCAATCACCAGCTCGGATCCCTTGATGAGTTTACGAGATATACATTACCTGTGCTATCCAGTGGGCAGGCAGGATATTACTCACATTTAAAAATAATGGTAATACTGATTATTGAGAACATGGATTCTGAATCATGTTGACCATTTGGACAAATGCAGGATAGTGAGCCAGATAGGGATGCCCGCAGCAGTGTGCCACTCTGTCTACGGCCAAGTATAATGTAAGAAGTTTGAATTTTTCTGGAAAGTGAGGCAAACTCACATGAGAAGTATCGGGGATTTGTTAATCAGAGACTTAAAAATATTAAGGCCCTTGCCTGCCTATCTAACTGATGTAATATTGAAGCTATTCTTCCTAGGTGTAGGACTATGCTAGAGCACACCAAAAGGATACTGCAGCTGGTCCATGGCCTGCTGGTTGATGGTTCCTATGCTGTTGTAGATGAAGGTGCTGCTGAGGAGGACTGCCAAGGCAAAGATCCAGCAGTCGTTCTGGTTGTCACCCTACAGGTCAGTGAGTGAAGAAGAGTGACTAAGAGACTGTCCATCAACTGAGGTAGGCAAAGATGGCCTTTGTCTGTCCCCCATTCGCTATGACATCAAAAGCAAGTCATTTCTACTACATAATAATTTTCTACCTGTACAATGATTTTATGAATCTTTCAACTCATATTGTATAATTCAAACACAACAATGTACATCCAAATATATGAGAGCATTAAAGACATTCACACTTAGAAGTCATAATGTTGGTCAGTTACAAAAATCTAAGCTGGCATGCTGGGCTTCACTCACAGCACATGTCATGCATGGTAAGGGCCATTTTAGCACTACTGACAGTAAGGTCTTTCAATAAGAGTTTTGATTGTCTCAGACAGTAACTCATGAATCTACATAAACCATGAGATTGTTGAAGATCTTGCAATGTCATCCTCTTATTGTCAGTCCTTTGTGGAAGTGATTAGTTAAAAAAAAAATTTATTAACTCTTTGAGAATTCGAAACATTGTACTTTCATCATGGTCCCACATTAAATAGTCAGCCATGTTTATAACATGTAGGCAAGTTCAAGTAGTCATTACAGTCTCAACCAAAATATTCTATTTTGATTTGACAGAAGAATGACTAAAATATCGCTATCTATCCTTTAAAGCTATTCTCAGTTCTCGGACAAACCTGACAAACAGCACATTCATCTAATTTTTCAGAAGCATAAATCCAGGAGTGGGGTGTGTACTGCAAGGTGAACTAATGACAAGTTACAAGTAGCAGATGAAAGGTTTTATTTTATTTTTTTTTACCTTCTCAACATCTTCTAGGCCCTCAGTGTCAAGCAGAACCAGGGTTTGCCCCGCCTTCTTCGGGTGAGGCACACACCACATCCAGATGCCCTTGGTGTGAGACTGCACAGTGGAGCCCAGGGAGAAGCCTGCAAGGCAGAATGGGCATGGGATGGGGAGGGGAGTAAATGAGGGTACTTCCTGATATTGAGTTGAAAATTAGTGTAGTGACAGTTGAAATAGTAAACGACTTCAGGTACTGCTTGAATTACTAGCCTAGAAATAGGGGATTTGTAATATCTAATATTGATCGATATTCACTTCTTAGAGCTAGATACTTGTTCCTCCTATGTCAACAGTCCAGAAAATGTTTTATAATTCATCCCTAAGGAAGTTAGCCAGGTGGTGGTGATGTACATCTTTAATCCAAGCACTTTGGAGGTAGAGGCAGGCGGATTGCTGAGTTTGAGGCCAGCCTGGTCAGGACAGTCAGAGCTATATAGAAATACCCTGTCTCCAAAATGCTTGGATTAAAAAAAAAAGAAAAGAAAAAAAAGTTAACTTTCTCAAGGAATGTATTCTTTCTCTAAAACACACCTACTAGATCTTTCAGTTGGAAAACAAAGGTACTGTTTAAAGACCCAGTGGGTAAGGATGGCTCAACAAGAAGAAGTTCCACTGGTAGATAGGCATTATCTTTTCCTAGTCCTCCCTGTCTCTGACACTCCTTCCTCACATCTGCTCTCAGGATGCTGGAGACAGGAGTGAACAGAAGGAACCCGGCACAGCTTTGTTGGTGGCACTCACCTGTTCTCTTCCCAGCCAGCTTGTTCATCAGGTAGGACTTGCCTGTGCGGTAGAGACCCACGATCGCCACCACCACCACAGGCTGGTTGATGCCAGACAGGATCCTCAGAGCCTCCTGGTTGATCACTAGTTTAGCCTCAGTGTTCTCAATGAGGCATATGGGTTCCATCATGTGGCTCTCTGAGGCCATGTCCAGGGTGGGTTCTTTTTTTTTTGTCTCTAAGGAGAAGATAAATTGGACTGCATTAATCAGTTAGATGAAGTAAATAATATGTACTAAAAATGTCCTTCTCTGAAATGAGTTCCTTATACACTTCTAAGAGTTTTGGGGCTCTGTATTGCTGTCCTATAGATTGTCCTATAGATTAGAAATACTATTTCTATTTAAATAAAACTAATTTGAAGTTCATTGATGACCAGAAAAGTTATGTACTGGGTTCGAAAGGTGACATATCCTGCTTCCCCAGCTATGTCCAATCCTGGAACCCTACATACCCTGAGTGTAGTGGCTGACTGGGTTTGCAGCATTTTTACGACACCCCTAATGAGGCTGCATACTTTACACCTCCTCTGCTTCTTAAGTCAGATTTTCACTAATAACCCTTTTCTGCTTCCTGATCTGCAGCATCCCTGCTTTATCCTCACGTCTCTTCAGCTTCTTCTCCTCTTCAGTAGATCTTCCATCTCCCTTTGTCCTCCCTTCCTGTATGTCTTAGAGGAGTATATAGCAGTTATCTTGTGGAGTACCTTTCAAATAGATAATTTTTTAGTTTTCTTTCCTTAATGTTAGCTTGAACTTCTACTGGTAAATACAGGACAAGAAGGTCACAGAACTGATATTCTGCAGTCATCACTAATCAAATCAGGGGGTGAACGATATGGACCGGACTTGATCTGGTTGCACTCTCTTGATTAAGGGGCTACCTGCCAACAACTGTTTACTATTTTGTAATCAAAATTACCACCTGCACAGCAAATAAATACTTAGAAAAAAATGTCTAGGGTTTAATCACCAGGGAAACACAAGTGAAAAATGTATTGCAGTTCCATCTCATCCCACTGAGAATACCTTGCATAAAGAAAACCATAACAAGTGCTCCCAAGGTGGTGGGAATGAAAGACTTATGAATTGCAGATGAGAATGTAAAACTGCTGTGGTCAAGGTGTGGAGGTTCCTGTGCTTAGCTGACAGACCTGCATGACATTCTCAGTCCTGTGGTACTCACTGCCACCACACAGTCTTCCACACAGAGCTCCTATTTTTCCTATGTTGCCCTGGAGTTGAGAACTCCTCCCAAAGGTTTGGTTTCCTTCAGTGCACAGTGGTATTTAAACCAAAAATATTCACACGGAGTATATTCATTGCTTCAAGGTGAAACAGTATCTTCTGGAACATGATAGGGTCTTTGAACTCAGGAAATCAGAGCAGCTGTGGCTGTCTATAGAAAACCCGCACAAAGGTGGGTGCCTGGCGGCACACACCTTCAATCCAGCACTTGGGAAGCAAAGGCACATGGATCTCTGAGTTTGAGGACAGCCTGGTCTACACAGCGAGATCCAAAACATCCAGGGCTACACAGAGAAACACTATCTTGAAAACAAAACAAAAGAAAAAAGAAAACCCACATAAAATCCAGCAGTCAAAATCCCACTAGAGATGGGTGAGAGGCTCCGAAGTCCTATGCATAACCGAGGGGGTACTGGCAGTTAAAGACTGCTACAGAGGGCACCTTTGGTTTTCTTAAGTGATATGGCCCCTGTTAAGTTACTCAGATTCCACTAGGTGGCCTTATGCCCATGTCTGAATGAGCTGCAGTAACTAAGCTGGTGAGAAGATAGAGTGAGGGATGGGTAGGAGGAGATGGAGGAAAGGGTAGGGAATATATACAGTCAGAAACACATGATATATATGATGTTCTCAAGAAATGAATAATATATAGATATATACATATACATATATATTCAAAGTACTATGCACAAAGATTTTATAGCTCCCTAGATTATCAACGGGAGAACTATCTTTTTTTTATAAATTCCAAGCAGCCTAACTTATTTAGGTAGACACTGGCAACAAGTTCAGGGATTTTTGTCTGAGTTTCATTAGAGAGTAAAGATGATCTAAAATCGTACTGAGAAAGCAATATGAACCTTAAAACACTTATGTCCTCTGTGGGAACTCTTCTTTACCAGAGCTTAATTAATTTGCCATAGTAGGGACAGGGATATTTAGGGTAAAGGCTGCTTCTGTCAACCAGCCCTGGCCCACTCACACATCTGTAGGTTTCAGCCTCCTCTCCTTAGGGT
>JADRCC010518551.1:0-10104 GCA_019843855.1 Hylomyscus alleni
CATCAGTGCCAGACACTTCCTCATTCAGAGTATAAGAGTCTCAGCATAGCAAGTATTGTTTACTATTCAAGCCATGGTTTAGCAACAAAGCAAAAAAAGAAAGGTAAAAATAAATAAATAAATCTATTTTTTAAAAAAATATATGCCTTCAAAGTTCTAGTATGGTTATTAACATCTCCCTCACTTTTTATTGACCAGACTAGGAATGGTAGCACAGGCCTGTAGTCCCCAATACTGAGCTGAAAAGCTGAGCAAGAGAACCACTTGAGCCAGGAATTGGAGGCCAGATGAGCTACACAGAGAGACTTTTTATTTAAATGAATATAGACATAGACACCTGCCACATAAATATAAATAAGGAACACCAAAGTCTGCTAACAAAGAGCTAAATATGTTACCAGGATCACTATACAGCCTTGTAATCACACACAAACACGAAAGGATAGGCATGTAAAACCAGACTCAACAGCACGCCCTCCTCTCTTCCTCTCTCTCCGTCCTCTCTCCCTCTCCCCCTCACTCCCTCCCTCCCCACCTCCGTATGTGTGTGTGCGTGTTAGTGTGAATGTGTGTGTGTGTCTGTGTCTGTATGTGTATGCATGTGTAGTATGTATCTGTGTATGCAAGTGTATTTGCCTGTGTGTATGCCTGCACAAGACACTGGGGATCTTTCTCCATTGCTTCCGGACTTACTGACTTCAGACACTGTCTCACTGAGACTGGAGCTCTGCTAGGCTGGCAGCCAGAAGGCTCTAGCATTCCTCCAGTCTATGCTCCAGCTACACAGTGCTGGGATTACAGGTGCAAGCTGCAGTGCCCAGCTTTTTACACGGGTGTTGGGAATCGGAACTCAGGTCTTCATGCTTGTGCAGCAAGAGATCCTACTGAAAAGGTCAGCTCAGGGCATTTGAAAAATTCCACCAGACCCCTCCCCTCCTGGAAGAGAAAGGTCATGAAGCACTTAAATACACCTCCCCTCCAGAAGGGAGAGGCTTAATTACATTCCTCAAAACACTGGGTTGGTGGACCCACCAGTAGGGGGGTGGGGAGGGGGGGTGAGGCCCAGAACACATAGACACATTCCAAAACCATTGGCCACCTAGAGACAAGGGAAGTCCACCCCATGCCCTAAAGACCAATCAGTTTAAAAGTCATACTGTTCTGCCAATCACATTGTGCCTAATGGCTGCTGCTCTGAAAACTGTATAAAAAAGCTGAACGAGCTTCTCCTTCGGATGTAGGAGGACCCCAAAGTGTTGGAACAATAAATTCCTCTTGCTTTTTGCATTGATTCTGATCCCAGCTCCACATTGTTTACTCAGGGAGTCCCCGGTAAGCTAAGATTCGCCAGAGTCTTACACTACCACTGAGCCACCTCTTTTCAAATCGTACCAGAAGCTCAGAGCAGTAGTCAAAAGAATGGGCTCCGGAGTCAACAGACCCATGTGGAATCCAGGCTCACTGAACTGCAGATTAACTGTGAATAAGTAATTTAACCATAACTGTGAGTGACTTAGCTGCACCTTGCTGTACAAATCTCATAACTAAGTGTTCAATGAATGTTAATTACTTACTATTATCTGATAAAAGAAAAAAAAATTCAAGGACTACTAACAGGCCTTAACTTCCTCCCTGGTAACCACTCATCAAAACAGTAAACATTAGGAAAAAGACTAACAATTTGCCTTTCACATCTTCACTCAGTACAAGACTAAAGTCTCTGCCAGGTGTGGTGGCAGCAGCAGCACTCTTGAATTTCAGCCTTGAATTTCAGCACTTGGGAAGCAGAGACAGGAGGATCTCTCTGAGTTGAAGCCAGCTTGCTTGACATAGTGAGTTTTAGGACAGCCAGGGCTACATAGTAAGAGGAAACACAAAAGAAATAAAGGCATGCAAACAGAAAATGAAGGGTTAAGTTACCCCCTGCTTGCAGGTGACATTAGTTTTTATATTATGTATATTATATAATTACTTATATAATTATACATATATGATATATATAAATACATATATAAATATAAAAACAATGCCACCGCTGGGCAATAGTGGCCCAAGCCTTTAATCCAAGCACTTGGGAGGCAAAGGCAGGTGGATTTCTGAGTTTGAGGCCAGCCTGGTCTACACAGTGAGTTCCAAGACAGCCAGAGCTATACAAAGAAACCCTGTCTCAAAAAACAACAACAACAACAAAAAAAAAATGTTCAGAATACAAAATTAACTTGGTGAAGAATAAATCAAAAAACAATAGCAACAAAAAAATTAGATGAAATATATACAAATAAATTTAACCAAAGTGATTCACATCTTCAATGATAATTACAAAACATCAATCAAAGCACCTGGAGAAGACACTAAATTACAAGCTTTCACACAACCTTCCAGTGTTCATGGATGAAAGAACTAATACATTCAAATATCCGTAATACCTAGAGTGATCTGCAGACTGACTGCAATGGCCACTGAGATGCCCAGACATTCTCCAAAGAAACAAAACAACCATTCCTAAAATTTGCATGAAACTGTAAAAGATCCTGAATATTTAAGCAAAGAAACAAAAGTTAAGCCTTATGATATCAGAATTTAAGACACACTCCAAAAAGTAGGTAATAGGCTAAACTGTACAGTCCTGGTAAAAAACAAAAAACAAAAAACAAACAAACAAAAAAAAAAAAACAGCATGTGGTTTAAATGTGATTTACTAACATGCATGCCACCTGTGTTCAGTCCTGCCACCAAAAAGGAACAAGTGAGGAGCTGATGAAACAGAATAGAAAACCCCAGGAATACCTGCACATATCCATACCCCCCCCAAAGAAATAAACCATATACAAAATCAACTCCAAATAAATCAGACTTAAATGTGAAACCTGAAATTATCAGGAAAAAGCATCAGGAAAACACTTCAGAACACTGCTCTGGGGAAAGCTTTCTTTGGATCTGACCTCAACAGCCCAAACAACAGACACAACCTTGACAAATGGGATCACAGCAAAGAAGCTACTGCACCGTAGAGGAGACAACCAACAGAGTATGAGAACAACCTACGGAAGAAGAAGAAATGTTGACAAACTGTTCACCCAGCAAAAAGATGATCCTGCAGAATATATAAGGACCTCAAACTACTCAAATACAAAAGGCAGTAAGGATCTGATTAAAACAGGGTTGAATAACCTGAAGGGATATGTCTCCAAAGAGGGTACCCAAATGGCCAGTACATATGTGAAAAGAAATCTGAGTGTCACTAATCATCACAATCATGAGAACAAGCTACTCACCTAAAAGTATCTAGAAACTTCTACGTAAATGGAAAAACAAACAAACAAAACAAAACAAACAAACAAACAAAAAACACAATGAGAGATCACCTTTAATCCAACACAAGAGGCAGAAGCAGGCAGATCTCTGAGTTCAAGGCCTGCCTGGTCTACAGAGTGAGTTTCCAGGGCAGCCAAAGCTACATGCTGAGACCCTGGCTAAAAACTATGAAAAAAAATAAAATAAACCTACAACAAAACAACAACGAAAGTGTAGTTAAAATAGAGCCAGCACCCCTGTAAAGCGAGCACCGGAGAGTCAGATGCAGGATGAGTTCTGAGTTTGAGTTCCAGGCTGAATTACATGATAAGATTATGTCTCAGCAAACAAACAGGTATTCAAATAAATAAGCCCAGGTGTGGTGAAGTAGATGTGTATCCCATACCTGAGAAGTGGAGGCAGGAAGAGCTTGAGTTAAGGCAAGTGTGGGCTACATAGTAAGATCCTGTCTAGAAGATGAAGAGAGAAAGAGGATGAAAAAAAGAGGAAGAGAAGGAAGAGGAGGAATTAAAAAATAACAAGGACTAGAAAAAAATGCAGAGATAGGAACTCTCATATGCTATGGAAACATCAATTGGTATATCGTTACAAAGAGCAGTACCTTAAAAATAAAAACTATAACCACCACTAAGGGCCCCACAATCCTATTACTAGGTATATGTTCAAAGGAACTGGGGTCAAACTTTTGCATTCTTGTGTTTATTTTTATTTACATGAATGTGTGTGTGCATGGGAGCATATACCACGAGTGCAGGTGCCTGAGAGAGGATTAAGAGCAGTATGCTGCTGTTCTGGAAAGCACAACTATCTTTAACGTGGGCTCGAAGAATCTGATGCCTCTGGCCTCTGCTGGCACTACACTTAGTACACACACACACACACACACACACACACACACAGGCCCATGGACGCGGAAAAACTAATATATTTCTAAAAAGCAAAAAATAGATATAAACAATTTCTTGCATTTTGTGAAATTAACGATTGCATTAAGGGTTAATAACAAACTGCAGTAAAGGTGACTGGTCTGATAATTTGCTTATCAAACTCAGTAAATTCGGAGCTCATACCACCCATCTTTAGGAGGAATGATTTCAGGGCTTCTTAGTTGCCAAGTAAGCTACTTTGGAGTAGCTTTTACGTATCTAGAAGTTGTTTCCATTTGCACTCTAGTCATCCAGAAGGAGAGCGAAGGATGTACCATAGTCCTTACACAGCTGGATCTCTATTGACTGTCTGCTTTCAGAGCACTGCAGTTAATCCCGATTCAGGGCACCAATGTGCCCAACCATAAGATAGGAGTACAGAGAGGCCTCGGGAAGGTCAGTCAATCTCTCTTCATTTAATCTTTAGGTTAAATACCAGAATGGTATTCTCCGCGAGACTAAATACGAATCTGAAGAGTGGGAGGGATCTTAAGAGATCACCAATCCAAACCAAAATGAAGACATAATCTCCCTACTCACACACCCTGTGTCCTTCCATCTGGATGTGAGTGACAACAGACACTGTTACCTAGGCAAGGTGGGATGGGATAAAGGGAACAGAGGGCAGAGGAACACTTCTTGGAGTAAATCTGTTTAGGTTTGCGTAGTCTGGTAGACATCGCTCCGCAGGAAGTAACTTCAGTGACAGTGAGCTGGGCTGTAGCCCGGACACCAGGCGCCGCTGTTAGTCTCCATCAGACTACAGGACTCCGACACCAGCAAAACCGGGAGGCCGGTCGCCTAGTCCTTTGGCCACAAGCAGCCAGGGGCCGCGCGTGCACCGTCCACGCGCCCTCCCCTACCCACCCACCCCCCGGCCCCCGGGCTCCATCCCGCGCAGGCGCCGTGGCTCGCGCGCCCTGAACGCCGGCTAGCGGCCGCCGCCACTTGCACTCCTTACCCGCGTGCTGGCTCCGCCGCCCCGGCCTCCAGACTCCCGGCGGCCGCCTCGCGGGGCGCCACCTCCTCGGCCTCGGCGGAAGCCCCGGCCTCGGCCCCGCCGGCCGCCTCCGTCCCCGCAGCCTCCTCTCGCCAGCGCCGTCGCGGCCCCGGCCGGCTCTCGGTCCCCTCCGGGCCGCTCCCGGCCTCCCCGCCGCCCGCGGCCGCCCCTCGCCCCGCGCTCAGCCTGCATGAGGCCGCCGGCGAGCAGAGCGCGCGAACCGCCGCGGAGAGCGCAGGCCCCACCGGAAGCGGCCGAGCGCCAGCCGTGGTGATCGGGGCGCGGGGCCCGGCCGGGGCGGGGACCACAGAAGTGATCTGTAATAAAAGGACGCCATAAAGTCACTTTGTGTGATAGTTCTTAATTCATATAAGTGTTTGCATGACACAAAACCTAAGCTGTCCAATGAGTCTTTTAGTTAGCCTAATTTAAAGAGGATAAGCCATTTTAAAGTCAGGATTTAGGAAGGGTTGAGGGTGAGTCCCACATCACAGGGGTAGACAGCAGCGGCTCAAGTGGATAGAGGGTCCAGTAGGGAAGGGGAAAGATGCCTAGCAGGACTTGGCTACTCAGTGTCCACAGACAAGGGTAGCAGGAAAGTTAGTTATAGAAAGATAAGAGGGGGGGCTGGTGAGATGGCTCAGCGGGTAAGAGCACCTTCTGCTCTTCTGAAGGTCATGAGTTCAAATCCCAGCAACCACATGGTGGCTCACAACCACCCATAATGAAATCTGATGCCCTCTTCTGAAGACAGTGTACTCATAACAAATAAATCTTTTAAAAAAAAAAAAAATTTACCTGCCAGGCAGTGGTGGCGCACGCCTTTAGTCCCAGCACTTGGGAGACAGAGGCAGGCAGATTTCTGAGTTCGAGGCCAGCTTGGCCTACAGAGTGAGTTCCAGGACAGCCAGAGCTACACAGAGAAACCCTGTCTTCAAAAAAACAAAAACAAAAAAAAAAGATAAGAGGGAGCTGGAGATGTAGGTCAGTGGAAGAATGCTAAAATCGTCTTTGGCGCAGTTAAACACACACACACATACACACGCCCCACCCTAAAATCCTCAATTCACAGGGAAGATAATTATATAAACAAATGATTCCGCTCCAGTGAGCTGAATGCAATGAGCGGCTTAAGATCAAAGCTGGAAGTTGACTTTTCTTAAGTAAAGCCCCAAGGTACACCCTGATGACTGAACTGAGGTTGACCCAGCTAACAGGAGGGAGGCAATGCGGGAACCTACATGATGAGGGAACCCCTGAAGGTTTGTCAACTTAAGATAAAATGTCTTTAAAAATGGCTATCCCTTGCAGAACACTCAGAACTCACCCGTCACTGAACACTAGATCGCTTCATCTGACCTAATACCCACAGTTTCCGGACCCAAGATTAGAAACACATACAGGGTGGCTGGAGAGATAGGAAAGGCAACATGTGGCCCTAGGTGAGGACAGGCAAATGCCTGGTCCTCATTGGCCAGCCATAGCAAAATCTATGAGCTCCAGCTTCCATGAGTATCCTACTTAGATTTCCATTACTGTCATTAACATCATGAGCAAAAACAACTTGGGAAGGAAAGGGTTTATTCCGTCTTCTGCTTTACAGTACCTAATTAAAGGAACTCCAGGGAGTGGTGGTGCACGCCTTTAACCCCAGCACTTGGGAGGCAGAGGCAGGCAGATTTCTGAGTTCGAGGCCAGTCTGCTCTACAGAGTGAGTTCCAAGACAGCCAGGGCTACACAGAGAAACCCTGTCTCGAAAAAACAAAACAACAACAAAAACAAACAAAACAAAAAAAAAGGAACTCAAGGCAGGAGCTCCAAGTAGAAACCAGGGATGGATGCTGCTTACTGATTTTGTTTTCAGGCTCAATTTCAGCTACCTTTTTTTTTTTTTTAGATTATTTTATTTTATGTGTATGACATTTTTGTCTGTATGTATTATGTGAACCATATGAGTACTTGGTACCCACAGACACCAGAAGATAGCTTTGAATTCCCTAGAACTGGAGTCATGAATAGTCTGAGCCACCATGTGGGTGCTAATAACCAAACCTTGGTCTTCTGCAAGAGCAGCTATTGCTCTTAACTGATAGATTATTTCCCCACCGGTGAAAATTCAAGCCAGGGAAGTCACCATGGGAGGTGGAAGGGGGAAAAGGGGCATGTGGGCATGTGGGAGCTCGGGGGTTGGGGGGCGTTGAAGAACCAAAATGTCTGGATTATATAGAGAAGAACCTCTGGAGGTGGGGGAGGGCAGCCCAGTCACTGGGCTGGAAGTTCAAGGCTGAGGGCAGGGTCTGCCAGGAAGGGACTGGGGGGGTGGGGGGTGATGCTAGGAGAACCTGGAATCAAGATCTGGTTAAAATATGCACCTCAGTCCCTTGTCCCAGGGTCCGAAACCAAACATCCCAGCCTTTTGTTGATTATGAGTGAGTGAGGGGCAGAGTAATCATCCACGACTACTTCCTGCTAACATTGGGGCACCATTATGGGGTGTGGGCAAAAAGCTGGAATGTTGGCCAAGTCCGGGAAGAACTGGTCAGTGCTGTCCACGTTGTGGAACCGTCTGGGGGTAGGTTGTGTAGGCCCAGTTAAAGCAAGCAGTGTGTTAGGCTAGGTCAGAGCACTCGTGGGTAACTGCTTTGTAGCTTTCCTGGATACAGCTTCTGAGAGGACACCTGGGTGTTCTGGGCAAAAGATATAAAGTTTCTTAGGTGGGCATTTGAAACTCTTAGGCCAATGGTCTTGGGAGTTAGAGGAGGGGTCACGGGTCCCAGTACCAGGGTAGGGAAATGGCTCACACCCTCAGGAATATGCAAGTTGGGAAGGAGACAAGGCTGTTTATTGAGAGTACTTGTCTTGAGTCTATTTGACTGTGGGAGATAGATTCAAGTGGATTCTCTGAAGCTCACACAAAAGAAAACACAAATATTAAATAACTTCTATGGCCATACAGCTAGTAATTAGTGAAATGAGCTAAACCCAGGGTCACCTGGCTTCAAAGTTTCCATGGCTCTTGAGAAACCAATCTGTAAAAGAGATTTAAGTTCTAGTCAGAGATACGAAACCAATAGAAAAATTCAGGCCATAGTTGTCAGGGTATGAACAGAAATAAGAGCCAAGAAGACACCGGGCTGTGGTGGCACAGACTTTAATCCCAGCACTTGGGAGGCAGAGGCAGGTGGATTTATGAGTTCGAGGCCAGCCTGGTCTACAGAGTGAGTTCCAGTATAGCCAGGGCTATACAGAGAAACCCTGTCTTGAAAAACCAAAAAAAAAGCCAAGAAGACAACTAGGAAATGGAAAATTTAGGATTTTACATTCAAATGTAAATGAGGAAGTTAGGCTCTGGAGGCAGTGTTGATGCCCTCATGTATTGCTTAAGTGGGCAGGCCACTAATGCCATTAATAAGGAAAGAGTGGACGGTTCAGGAGGAGGACATCAGGACAGGCTGCCCGAATCGCAGTATTTGGACACACACATATAGAGAGAGCTTTAATCCTAGTCACCTTCACTCCCCTGTCCTGTCCCACAGTAATAAATAACATTTTTTGTTTTTTGTTTTTTTTTTCAAGACAGGGTTTCTCTGTACAGCCTTGGCTGTCCGGGAACTCACTCTGTAGACCAGGCTGACCTTGAACTCAGAAATCCACCTACCTCTGCCTCCCAAGTGCTGGGATTATAGGTGTGTGCCACCACTGCCTGGTTTGCACACTTTATTTTTATCCTTTCTACGTGGTGAGAAAGAGCATGGTGAGGGGAAAGTTTCTGTCTGGTGAGGGTCCTTGTGTTTGTTCCCCAAACTTCTGTTGCATCCTCACATGGTGGAGGACAGTGACTTGATGGTAGTTGGTCTTCCTCCCTCTCTCTAAAATCCAGGTTTTACACTCTGAGTTGCTGTTGCTGTTACAGTTTTCATTTTCCCTAATGAGAGCTGATGTCAGTAAATTACAAATAAGCAAATATTTTTGTTTCCTACCTCCAGTTAATAAAAACATATAATGTAGCATTTTCTTTAAGACTTGATTTTTACATTTCAACAAGCATGACATACAACACTTGAACAAAAGGACCTTTTGCCTTTTTCTTCTCTCTTTCACCCTACTCCACAAACACATTATGTGTTTTTCTTAACTGGAGGTAGGAAACAAAACTATTTGCTTATTTCAACCTCCTAACACCAGATAGGAGAGAGAAAAAGGATAGAGAAGAAAGGAAAGAGATTCCTGAATAAAGTCAGGAGTGAGAAAGGGAGTAAAGTTAGTATTAGACTACTTCCTATCGATTAGGGGCATTGAGTTCCTTGGGGCAAGTTTAAGCTTCACTGTTAGGATTTCTTTTTTAGACAGATAGAAAGGGCATTTTTAAGAACATACTGGCCCTGTGAAGGTTCTGTGCCCCAGTGTAGGGGAATGACAGGGCGGATAAGGGGGAGAAGGTGGGGTGGCAGGCACGGGGAGGGGGGAGGCAACAGGGGTTTGTTCTTGTTGGTTTTGTTTGTTCATTAAAACAATAAAAAAAAAGATAAAAAAAAAAAAGAAGAACATACTGACAGTCTCCCCCTCTTCTCTGGGTGACCAAGATCAAATGGGTTAGTGCATTATCTTCAAAATTCTGTGTTCATTGACAAAGTTGGTAGCTTAAAGTTTGGCACTGTGTGGAATTTTACAGGATTGAAATGGAAAGTTTTACATGATCGGGAGCCCCAGTGTATTTTTATCCCTCTGAAAAGTCCCTAGAATTCAAAAGGTCACACAATTCCAGAAACTATCTACAGTTGTCAAAATTCATGCCTTGCCAGAGCATGAGGCAAACTGTAGCTAGCTGTTGTGCACTATCAGAAGCAACCCCATATTCCACAC
>JADRCC010518557.1:0-11838 GCA_019843855.1 Hylomyscus alleni
TGCCCTTTGAAAAGTACTGAAAGTTACTGTCTAGACCGTTAGGAACGATCATAAGCATACTGTGTGGATTTAGCCTCAGCATGCTCAGGTCAGTCACCTGTAGCCTGTTTCCTCACGATCCAGATTTTTAAAAGGTTTCTCCTTACTATATTTGTTATAACATAAAAATTAAGAAAGATTCTAAATAATGAACAAACATGTTGGCTATTATATATAAGCACATCAATGGTAACTACTAAAGCAAAATAAATGTTCATATATATAAGTAACAACATGTCAAAGTAAGAACAAATGCAAACATTTTTCTTTGTCATTTGATTCCTGCATTATGTCCTTTTGTAAGAGCTGGAGGGATAGAAGCAACCACGAAAACAAGGCCCTCTAAATCAATATGATCAGAGAACATAAGAACTCACAGAGAGTTCACAACTTTGTTTATAACCCAGTAGTTTGACAACAAATATTTCTAATTTAAAACATCAGAAGGGAAGGTTTGTATTATTTTCCAAGAGTTAATGTTTATTCACTCTGCTGTCCCAGACCTGGTCTTCAGATGGGAACTGGAGAACATATTTGGTAAACTGGACAGGAGAAAATGCCCTCTAGTAGCCAGAGTGGCTGCTCTACTCTTTCTGAGCAATTTCAGATTCAGTTAAACTTTTTCTCAAAAGAGTAATTACAGCTTCAGATCTTGTGCACTTACTTGAGATGGTTTTGAAAACATATTACAGAAAATACAATCTTGCCATTTATTTTTTTTACTTTCCATTTCTTTTCAAAATATATCATGATATCTGCAACAATTAGCACCAGTAATACACCAAATCTATTCCCACGAACTTGATATTGTATAATCCCCCAAACTATGATTTTTCTCCTGGACTTTGAAATTTTTTTTTTTTACTTTTCTTTATGACAACTATTCATAGTTACTTCTTTTTATAAAACTTTAACAAAATTATCAATCTCCTTTTATGAGTAGATGTTCAAAATAATTTTCTACTACAGAATATTGAAAGGGGAACAGTATATTTTAATTTTGCTTAGAAACATTAAAAACCACTGAAATTAAAAATATTACTATTGTATATGTAACATATATTCTTTTGAAGGAAATTTCTGTAGGGAAATATTTTGTTTCTTCCTTATTTTTGCTAATGTGAATAGAATGAAACATCTCAGAATTTGAGAACATTTTGGTTTTGACTAATATAAACAATAAAAACAAAAACCAATAGAGGTTAAATCTTTTAGGATATCTACAGTTAATTTCATATTCAAAGGGTATATGAGCTGACAATAGATGTGATCCATTTGAATGTTGACTAAAAGATACTTTTCTTAGTTTTAAATGAATTAATTATTTTAAAAAATGTGTTTAGTATTGTGACTTGTGGAGTAAGTCCTCCGAGATAGTCTAAGTATCATTCATATTTCAGTGTTTTTTAAATCAAGCTCCTGTTCCATGATCTCATGCAGAATGCCACACCTCACTGAGTCACTCTTTCTTATGGCCTTCTGATCTCAGAGAGTCTCCTGACTGTCTTGGATATGACACAGACTTACTATTACAGATATTCAGAAAAAAAAATGGCAGAAAGGAAAACACCTTTGCATCACACTATATAAAAGATATGTGCTAACCAAACTAGGTATATTTCAGTGAGTTTAATTAAAATATCATTAAATTAATTTCTATTTTATTACTTTCTTTGAATTAAACTGACTGGAGTATACATAGTTTTAAGAGCACAATATTTAGTATTCACCTGGGGTAAAGAGGATGATTTTCCTCCTCAAGGACATCTTGTAAGTTCAAAACAGCACTGTCTTTAATAGTGGGAGGGAAAAATAAATGAAAAATTCAGCTGAAACTAAACAAAATAGCAAAGAGAATGATATTAAATGTGATATTTGGTCAACATTAGCCAAACCCAAATGATGCCTAGTTAACTCTGTAATGAACTGAATCTATGGCAACTTTATTTCACCTAGTACTGAAGAGGTTAGTACTAGAGTCTAAGGTATGATTCTGTAACAGCGTTCAGCTCCTAGTGAACACTGCTTAAGCATGT
The DNA here is from genome assembly GCA_019843855.1 of Hylomyscus alleni. Classification (NCBI taxonomy): domain Eukaryota; kingdom Metazoa; phylum Chordata; class Mammalia; order Rodentia; family Muridae; genus Hylomyscus; species Hylomyscus alleni. The sequence goes on from JADRCC010518557.1 coordinate 2,076, forward strand.
GTCAATATTAATGAAAAGGGGAAGAAAAGAAGGAAGGAAAGAAGGATGGAAGGAAGGAGAGAAAGAAAGAGGGAAGACTAGAAGGCCAGGGGAATGATGAAGGAAAGGGGTTTTAGTTAAGGTAAGAAAACTTCTTTTCTTCTTGTTAGAAAACAGTTAATACTTTGAGAATGCTTTTGTCTGACAAACAGTGTGGAAAACAAGTATCTTTTACATACAAAAGATGTCTGTTTCAAGAGTTGTAACATGAAAATAACAGACAAAATGGAGTTATGCCATTAAAGGACATATGAAATGACAGAATAATATTGTATTGAAAACTTAAAGATGAGATAATTTCAGAAGAAGTACGGACCCCAAATAGTGTGCTTTGTGTTATCAGTTGGAACTATTTTAAATTGAACAAAGGTTTTCTAATTTGTGCATAAAATATGCATATTATAGATGTTCATAAGATGTTTAATACCTGTATCTAATGTGGACTCTTTAAACTAAGATACATGTACTAAGTTTTTTCAAACATTTGTCTTTTATGGCACGAATATTCAAAATTAATTTTTCTAGATCTCAGAAATGTAGGGTGGTTGTGGTTGTTCCTGTTACTGCTATTGCTGTTGTTGTTGTTGTTGCTGTTGTTGCTGTCGATGTTGTTGTTGATGTTGCTGTTGTTGCTGTCGATGTTGTTGCTGCTGTTGCTACTGTTGCTTTTTGTTCTTACTGTTGCTGTTGCAGTTGTTTTTCAGTCATTGTCATCATCTGGTACAATAAGCACATGATAATTTCCTCATGATGTATAACTTAGTCCTCTGAGCTCATCACTTCTTATCTCTCTTTCTCTCTCAGCTTCTATGGAATTAACTGTTTCAAATCCCACATCTGAGGAAACTCATGTGCCATGTTTCTTTCTGACCATAACTTACTCTTATCCTAATGATCTCTGATAATATTTGTTCTTACAAAGGAAAGGAATTTAATCTTCTTTTCTGACTGAGCAATGCTCTGTTATGTTTAGCTGTCAAATCGTCTTTATTCAACACCTAGAAATTCTGACCTATGCCAAGATGATATGGTAATTTTGTGAAATAGTACCAAGAAATCTTGTCTCTACAAAACGCTTTGGAATACTCTAATCTAGTTAATACCCTATGCCATGGTGCCCCCTTTCACCTCTTTGGAAACGTGACTTTAGGTTTTATGCTTCTTAAACAAGATTATAAATTCAACACAACCCTATTTTTTTGATAATCTTTCATGAAATAACACTTGATGCTAGTATCTTTTATGAAGGAGTTACCAAGAAATGCCATAATGATAACATTACACCACCATTGCTTACACCAATACGTGCCACAACACAATTTCATATATCCTCATTTTAGCCCAGGGAAAACAAATATTTCTAATCTGAGCTAAAAGTCTGAGCAAAATGGAGTCAAGCATGTAGATTGTCTGGCTGTTTAGACAACAAATAATGAAACAGGAAAAAGAGAGATCCTCTTTCCAAGTCAGACTCCAGTGTGTGATTTGAAAATGGGGTTTGTTCAAGCCAAGAAGAAATCAGATTTCATCTACAATCTTTCATTGATTGCCTTTGGTAACATCTGTTCCCTGTTTCCTTTGCTCTAATGTGAATCATATTTTTAAAAATACAAATTGAGTACATCTGTCTTCTCCCTTCATAGTTCCAGCTGGTGGGGGTACCAGGTAGGTTGTTCAGCATCATGAAACAAAGGACAAGTTCCATTATACCTAGTCCTTATAGGACATTGGATTTTCATTGAATAACATGAAGTGAAGATTAAGATTCCACATTTAAGAATAACATGAAGTGAAGATTAAGATTACACATTTAAGCTGTAATTTCAAATGCATTTTCAAAATAGTATATAAATAACGATAATAAAACTGATATTTTTACTATTTAATTAATATACTATTGGAGACTAATTGTATTTCTCTTCTATACTGTGTGAGTGAAATTAAAAAAAATAAAAAATCAAAACAAAACTTATTACATTGGTGACATATGTGAGTTACAATTTATTTATCTTTATACAAATGTAAATTAGCCATTATTCGGTACATACATGTTTTTAAACACTGAACTTATACTTTTCTCCCAGCTATGACTGATATCCCCCTTTCTGTGTGCTCACTCTTGCCACCTTTAGGAAATAGTCAACTTCAACTGCCGGAAGCTGGTGGCTACGATGCCTCTCTTCGCTAACGCGGATCCCAATTTCGTGACGGCCATGCTGAGCAAACTGAGATTTGAGGTGTTCCAGCCTGGAGACTACATCATCCGAGAAGGAGCTGTGGGGAAGAAAATGTATTTCATCCAGCACGGTGTTGCTGGCGTCATCACCAAGTCCAGTAAAGAAATGAAGTTGACAGATGGCTCTTACTTTGGAGGTTAGTAAACACACAGCGCAGGGTCTCTGAACACTCGGAGGTCTTGGAGGTATCTCATGTTTGGTGGTGGCGGAGATGAACTTTTATTTGAGTTCTGGCAGAAGCACTTGGAACGTGTCTGTATTTGAAGGTGCCCAGTTCCACAGAGGTGTATGTATGAGTGTATTGATGAGACAGAGTTGCAACCAGTTTACGTGGAGCCAGATAATAGTGGCTGAAAACACATACAGAAACAACACATATTTTTTTTATTCAAATGTCCCCAGAGTATTGGCTGACTCTTTCTCTAGCAGTTACAAGGGTTTCCTATATTGCTCTATCAAGGTTTTGAGTGTCATTTTCTGTATGTTCCTTTGTTTTAATATACTATACATAAGAAGTAACTTTCTTCTTTGACTTTCTGACGACTTATAGGTGTAGCAATTAAAGCAGGAAAGCCTAGAAGTCTGTCTTTAGATTTATTGCTAAAAGTTACCATCACCATTGTTGCTCCCATTATAACTGACAAAATTCAAGGTATCGCTTGCAGCACTAGGCAAAGGAGAGACGTCCATACTGTGGTTGGGCAGCAGCTTATGTTGCTGAAAGGCCTGCGTATTTGGTTTATTTTTAACATGGCTATTGTAAAGTTCATGCTTATGAATATGTTCAGCAGAGTGTGTGATTATAAAATGACTGGGTGATACATATGATTAAAAAAAAAAGTTGAAAAATTTAAAGCACACTATAATTAAGTCTGGATTCGTGAGGCCAGCAAGATGGCAGAGTAGGTAAAGGCTGCCAAGATGGATGACCTAACCTGGATCCCTAAAAATCCACAAGGTAGAAGAAGAGAAATGACTCTAACAAGCTGACCCCTGATCACCACACAAGAACTTTTGCTTATTTATTTATACTCCCATGAGTATAAATAAATGAATGAATTAAATGAAATATGTTTGTGTTAAATTGACAAGCATTGATACACTACACCTATATTAAGTATTGTGAACAAGGTTCCTTCAAAGACTAAGTCAGATGGGTTCAACCTCTGGTGAACCCAGAATTCCCGTGAAGGTTACTGTGAGGAGACACAAGATCATGCCCATTATACGAATATTTTTTCCTGTTATCTGACTTAGTGATGTTACATCTTTGTCCACGAGTGTGGCACAGCTATAATTTTTAGTATTGTGATTTATATGACCTAGATCATGTTTTATATTAGCTTTTGCTAATCTTTTAGGGAAGTAAATTCAACTTAATCCAAATCTTCCCAATTCTTACCTTCTTCCTGGTTTGTATTTCCTCCATAATGCCATCTTACACTCAATCAGCAGTATTTTCTTATGTGCTCTGAATAAATCTTCTTAGATTTTATGTCTTAAACTTCATGAACTGAGCATTTTTGATAATCAGTCCTAGATCCTCTTGAAACTTGCTTGTTGGCAAATTAGATTATAGTAATGTGTTTTGTGAAGAAGAGCCTGATAATACAGCACCACTCTCCTCTGTGCAAATAATGCTCAGAGAGCCCTAGCTGTACAAATTACTACTGTTGGTGTTGGACACAACTGGGTTATTCTACAGAGAATTTTATTTATTTATTCCTTATTTATTAACTTTAAAAAGCTGTATATGAAATATAACCTAATTATTTTAAGGCTCACATTGTTCAGAGGTTCCATTACATGTTACCTATGTGTCCTTTAAAGTGGGGTTTTAGTGGTTTGTTCTTTATTCAGATTGTTCTGTATTTTCTGTTCAGTTAGCAAATACTCTGGTGAATATTTTTCTTTCAGTTTAGAGTTCTCTGTGTGTCCAGAGTCCTTCATTCACTTGTTGGATGCCACTTTATTAAATCAAGATTTTGTCACTAAGAATATCCATATTACTATTCTAGCGTTGTATCCAATGTATTTCTTAGCTAATTAAAGCACTGTTGCACCCATCAACTTGTGGATGGACACACACACACACACACCTGCTATGTGCACAAAGACACTATTCTGTAAATGTGCATTTGTTTGTTTCTATAACTATCTGCCTCTATATAAAGCTACAATGAGTTCCTACTGTTGTTTTCAAATTTAATCCATTACCATGTCTGACAGTCTAGTTCAATCTCTAGTGTATTTGTAGTTTCTTCATTTAATAGACACGATACCATGTCCCTTGTAAATTTGTGTTTAATTTAGGTACGCATATATAATTACATTTATAAACTAGAGTACAGTTGTATGTATATACTTTGCCTTCATTCTCACAACTCCATGGACTCCCAAAGGCACCGAGGTTAGCATCTATTTCTCCAGCCATCTCACAGACACTGTGCCACACAGTTGTACTATTCTTACAGCTGTTTGTCACACTCTGCACATTACCCAATATCTTAGAGTTTCTATTGCTGTGATGAAACACCATGATCAAAAGGCAAGTTTGGGGAGGGAAGGGTTTACTTGGCTTACACTTCCACATGAACGCAAACAGTGCAGAAACCTGGAGGCAGGAGCTGATGCAGAGGACATGAAGGGGTGATGCTTACTGGCTTGCTCTAAGTGGCTTGTTGAGATTCTTTTCTTATAGAACCCAGGACCCCCAGTCCAGGGGTGTCACTATCCACAATGAACTGGGTCCTCCCCTCCCCATGCAATCACTAATTAAGAAAAAGCCCTACAGGCTTCCCCATGGCCCTATCTTATAGAGGATTTTTTTTTCAATCAAATGACTTTCACATGATTGTAGTTTGTGTCAAGCTGACATAAATCTAATTAGCATTCCTAGTAATGCTCTGACCTCATAAATTGCTTCTCAGTTTGCATATAATAAAACTTGCTCTGTGTTAAAGAATTCCACATGTTTAACAGATGATCATTGTCCTGTATACACCCTCATTTTAATATCAAATCTCACCACTCTTGAAAAAGAAAGAAAAACGAAATACCCTATATATCGTTTACTGGGTCCTATCCCTTTTAGACCTGTAGCAATCACTGTTGTGTTTAAATTGAACCTCCAATTTCATTGTAAGATGCAATTATGAAGAAAATTGTGGAGTTTGACATTTTCTTTTTAGGAAATGACCTGGATAGAGTATCATGTTAGCTATAGGAGCTATGTCACTAATTCTTTGGGGTTTGCTTCTTGGCAAGCTTGTTTTCTCAATGAAGCAAATTTTTTTTCTGCATTGCCAATTGACATACATGAAAATTCCTTTTTACTGTCTTGTTTCACTAGCAGACATAACCAGTATTTTGGTTGAATTAAAGAGGTGCGAGGAATATTGTTATCATGATACTCATCTGGCAAGGAACAATCAGCATTTTTGCCATTAAATATAATACTAGTTGAAAGCTGTTTTTAAAAAAAAAACATTTAGGCATATTTATTATATTGAGAGTAGTTTCCATGATTATTTTAAAAATAAATGGAATATCTATCTTTTCCCCTTTTTCTGTGTGATTTAGAATATGTTTATTTTTATTTTTTGTTATGAGTTTTTAAATTCTAAATAAAATAGAGGGTATTTTCTTTCATTCATTAACGTGTTTTGTAGTTGATTACATTTGCTGTGATTATAGTTTCATGATTAATTAATTTTATAAGAGATCTTACTCTTCTCTTTTTCTATCCCTTAATATATTGTCTAGGTTTTTGAATTAAGGTAATTCACACTTCAAAAATTGATTTACGAGTTTCTATCTCAGTTCCTATTTTCTGAAAAATTATTTTGTAGAATTGGTCTCATTGCTTCCTTAACCATGTTATAGAATTCTCTAATGAAAACATTGGGACCGAGGATTCATTTTTGCAAGGTTATTACATATTTATTCAATTTCTTTATACCACAGATACAATGTTTACTCAGCTTACCCATTCTTTACTGTGCAAATTTGGTTAGTATGATTCATCTACAACCTTATTCAATGTTATCATCAGTAAAAGTTCTGAGTAAATGAACATGGAGCAGGTGCTTGATGTCTATTAGGCAAACTTATGGGCAATAGAGATACTGGAATGAGTAGAGGAGATCAAATATCCTGCAATTATCTACTCTTTAACTTGTGGCTGCTTAAAGAAAATCAGAAATGACTAAAGCTGTAAGCTGTTTTATCAGACAATGAAGAGAAATACTTTAGGAAACTTACATGAAATTTCTCCCATCCCCTACAGCCTTGGAAGGAATTAGAATGGAGGGAAGTGGGATTAATGGAAGTTCAAGGCTTCCAGGTCAGTAGTGATGGTAAAGACAGAATTAGGGCCTATGGTATTTGCTTTTACTGTTCAGGTCAGCTTGACGGTGAGGTACTAGATGCTCAAAGAGTAAGCTAAGAGAGAAACTGGCTGGCTGGTGGGGGAAAAGAACTCCCAGAATCCTCTTGATTCCTCTTTGGAGATAAACTCTATAATCTTAAAGTTCTCTTCCCAGTGAGGATATTATAGTCTCTCCAAAAACATTTGAGTCCTCTAATTTTTACAGTCTTTCTACCCGTCTTCCATGAAGTATCCTGAGCCTTAGGTGTAGGGGGTAGTGTTGTAGATGTATCAACTAGGGATGAGTATATCCTTGTTCTTTGTATTTTGACCAGGTTTAGATTTCTCAAATGATATCCAGAGAAAAAAATAATAATAAAGGAAGCATCTTTGAGAAGGGATGAAAGTTACATTTACCTGCAGATTAGAATAAGTATCTAGACTGCAGCTAGATCACAATGGTTTAGGAAAGTAAGAATGCACTTGATTCTGTGGCTAGTTAGCCAGGTTTACAGTACTAGACATGAATTTGTTCTATATCTATATCTATATGGCAACAATAAAAGGCAGAAAAATAAATATTGAAACAATAGAGATAATACTTAAAGGGAAAGGAGAGTTTGGAGTCAAAGGAAGGGGAACTTGAGAAATATTAGGAGGAGCAGGGGATAGTTATAGGGGATTGAAAGTGATCATAGTATATTACATATATTTATAATAGTTCATAATTAAACTCATTATTTCTTACAATTAGCAAACGCTAATAAAATGGATAAGTGAATCTCTATATAGCACATAAAGGAACTAAGAGTCATACCGTGCTGTTAATCTGGCTGTATACATGAAAGGAGACAAACCTCAGCTTAGCATAGCATTGGAATTTCAGACATCTATGTGTTCTGACTGTGGCACATCTGCTCCAGAGGGGCGTTATTATCCTCTAGGATGTAGATGGAACATTTGCACAGGTTTCACTTTCTCTTCAAAGATGCCAATTATCCTTTAATGTCGGCATTAGCAAAGGTCTTTTGAAATCTCTTCTTGTGCCCTATCTAGTCTCCATTAAAGTAATCATAGTGTTAAAATTCTAGAGAATAGGTAAAACCATTACATATCTCATTAAAATGTTAAATTATATATCTCTGCATCAAAATTTTGTGATTTAAAGAAAATTTGCTGTATTCCTAGAATAATATATTTAGTTATTTTTATGAGCTCTATTATTCAATTACCTCTTTGAAGCATTCCACTCCAAAATGAGGTCATCTCACGTTCCACTGCCAGTGTGTGATTCATAAGCTCTTATGTCATTGTAAAAAGAAACAATACACTAATGAAGGAAATATTTCCTCTACTGAGTCTTCAGTCCTGCTATATAGTATCTGACAGTTGGCTACAAATTGGAAGAGAAGATCTGATTTTAGCTACTTACTATGGAAACATATATCTTTAGAATTTTTACTTTCCAGAATACATTGAGTCAGATAAAGCTCATGCGACATTTTAAAACTTAAAAAAAACAGGATGAAACAAACAAACAAACAAAAAAAACAAAACAAAACTAGCAAATCAGAACAGAACACTAGTCAGCCTCATCACTGGGACCAGTCATGAGTTCTCAGAAGACTAAAATCTTTGTAGTCTATTCCATTTCTCCTCTATTGTGTTCTTCAAAAAATGATACCTTCTTTGAAGAGGGTGTGAAGAACCTGTTGGTGGTGAAGTCACCATTTTATTTGTTCTCATGCTTCATTTGCCAAGAAGTCTAATCAATGACAAAGCAATTCATATTTTTCTAGTTGTTAGCTTTTCCACCCCTTTCTTAAACCCTTTCCTCCAGGCCAAGTGAAGTGATTGTTTCAATGCTGGTAAGACAGCTCTAAAAACCCTTTCTGAAGGCCCTGGCCTATTTGGAAATAAATCGTAGTTCATTTGTGTGGGTTCTTAGTCCTGTTAACAAAAGAACTTAGATTCAGGAAAAACAAAAAACAAAAAAACAAAAACAAAAAACAAAACAAAAAAAAAACCTCAAAGACCATTTTGTGTTTAGAGATTGAGAGAAAAAGAACAAGGTCTACAAACAGTAAATCTTTTTGAGACAGGGTTTCTCTGTATATATAGCCCTGGCTGTGCTGGAATTCACTCTGGAGCCCAGGCTAGCCTCGAACTCAGAAATCTGCCTGTCTCTGCCTTCCAAGTGCTGGGATTAAAGGCATTTGCCACCACTGCCTGGCAGCAAACAGTAAATCTTTTTTTTTTTTTTTTTTTGGTTTTTCGAGACAGGGTTTCTCTGTGTAGCCCTGGCTGTGCTGGAATTCACTCTGGAGACCAGGCTAGCCTCCAACTCAGAAATCTGCCTGTCTCTGCCTCCCAAGTGCTGGGATTAAAGGCATTTGCCACCACTGCCCGGCAGCAAACAGTAAATCTTATAGGAGACTTGGAAGGAGTAGGAGGAGATGGAGAAGAGAAGGGTGAGTTATACTTCTTTGGTTAAAACTTAAGAAATCAAACATGTCCTAAGATGAAGACCAGGAACAGAACTGCTTGCCTTCAAAGTCTGTATCCCAAAGTTTCCAGACTGGTTTCTGTCTCATGTTCTTGGTAATTGGATAGAAAAAAAAAATGTTAACCTAGATCCTAATTCCACAGTTCTGTTGCTTTATAAAGTCATTTACAAATGAATCAGCTCATATAAAAAAGATGAACATTATGACATATTATTTAGAAGTAATAGTATCTGTATCAAAATTAGTAGAACGTGGGGAGAAGAAAGCTTTCAAAGTCCCCATAAATGTAGATGTTTCTGTATTCATGGAGTTGTTCATGAGGAACTTTATTTGGAGTCTTTTAACTTTAGTGATAAAAGCTAAATTTTAGTCCCATTTTTTTAAAAAAAAAATCTCCATAAGCCAAGGATACTTTCTAAAAGTGTAATTTTTACTCATCCCTATTTGTGCAACATATACTTCTAGAGTTCCTAAATTTTAGTATCTATCAATATCTGGGGGTAGGGGATGGCTTTTACTGGAGTGGTTCTATGGCAAGCTGAAATAAGCCTGGCAGGTTATGATTCACCTTAGATTAGAACCTTTCCTTGAAAATTTAAAATGCTTTTTTT
>JADRCC010518579.1:0-10819 GCA_019843855.1 Hylomyscus alleni
GCTGGGCCACTCCCAAACTTCCAGGTTGTTAATGCCTCCCCTCCAATACTCCTGAATTATTACTTATTAAAAATCTGTATTTCATCTTTGTTATCCTGTGGGCCTGCTTGTGTACCGGAGGCTTTCCATAGAGATCTCTGGCCAGGTGGGAGGGTTCAAGCAAAGGAGAAAAGATGAGAGCAGGGAGGGGGAATTGCCTCCACCCCCTCCTCCTCCTCCTCCTCCTCCTCCTCCTCCTCCTCCTCCTCCTCCTGCTGCTGCTGCTGCTGCTGCTGCTGTTGCTCTAAGATGCCACACTGGCTGTGCTGCACTGAGCTTGCTGGGCTGAGCAGTGGGAGGCTGACTAGCCAGCAAGGGGGTTCAAGGGAGCTTCTGGTACCCTTTGGGGAGAGCAGTTCTCTTCTCTGGTGTGGTCTTACAGCTCTTATGACAGAAGCTCTCAGATGACAGAGTAATTCTCACACACATTTATTCCATATATATATATATAATATATATTATATATATAATATATGTATATATATTATATATATATGTGGAAAAAATATATAACATATATTATATATAAATATATATTTATATATAAAAACATATTATATATAAATATATCTATATATAAATATATCTATCTATCTATCATCTATCTATCTATCTATCTATCTATCTATCTATCTAGTTTTGGAGTGGATTGGGGTTTGACAGTAGGTGCTTCCTTTTGGCTTGGTCTGAGAGGTAAGGGATGCCTCATTATGGGGTGTTGGCTCTAAGTGGCTGATGATCACAAACCTCTCTTTGGGGGGGCACTCCAGAGGGCTGCGGCTACATGACAGGGTCATGATGCTGGGAGCAGGCAAAGCTCCTACCATCCCTTCAGAGTCTCTGGAGCTTCTAGCCTTAGCTCAAGCTTACCAGGATTCTTCTCACAGCCCAGTGCCCTGCACTACTTCATACCCAACTGGGGGAGTACATGCATGTGTATATGAGTATGTGTGTGCATGTGTGTTTGCATGTATGTGCATATATACATAAATGTGTGCATGAGTTTGTTTGCATATATGAGAATTCACATGTGTATGTACATGCATATGTGTGTGCACATGTGTGTGCATATGTATATATATGTGCCTGTGTTTACATGTGTGTGTACATATGCTATGGCATAGGTGAAAAGGTCAGGAGACAACTTGAAAGAAATATTTGTCTCTTTTCAATATGCGAGTTCCTGAAACTGAACTCAGGTTGTTGAACAATTACCTTTATTACCTGAGCCATCTCCAGGAACCACAAATATTTTTTTAAAAATCATTTTCTCAATTCCAGAAAATTTTTTTAATTGAAAACAAGTATTAACTGTGGTATTAGGTTTAGCAGTTATTTTATGTTGAGTCTTCCAAAGAGAAAAAGATAAATATTTCCAATTTGAATACAATTTTTTTCCAAGAAATAAAACTAAGATGGAAAAATTACTGCGACAAAGATATACTTTCTGTGATATACAGTAAATACCACCACCCATGTCCCAGATTTGCTCTGGGATGGTAGTGTGTTCACTGACCACCATGGGAGTGTGATTTTCTCGCTATAGTGTGAGGGATTTCTAATCCACCAGCCACATAGATGAGGAAGCTCTGAGATCTATATAAGTGACTTTGTGGGTACTAATGCAGCCCAGAGTCCAAGAAGAACTTCTGAGACAAATAAAGTCTCATTCAAGAGGTGGGACCACGATCTCTTTTAACTAAGGTAAGTAATAGCCTGAACGGAGGCAGTCAGTTATTTCTAAAGAAGCACAAAGAGTCATTGCCTATGGATTAGACCCTAGATGCAAAGTGTCTGTGCACGTTAGAGATGCAATGATGTGGCAGGTCAAAGCAATGCAAGGATCATCCATTTTATATTTTTGCTGAGGTCATTTTAAGTTTAACAATAATTTCATCTCCTTGATAGGAAATTCCAAGGAAAATTACCCAACTTTATTCTAGAAATGCAAGTTCAGGTTGTCCTAGCTTTGTGTAGAACCCCTTACTTCTAACTGCTTATCTTATCTTTCATTAATGTGAAACCCACCCCAAGTACCAGCTGCCAATTGAACTATATACCAGCTCATGGTGTTTGCTTTGACCCAGTATTCTAGACACTCAAGGTCATGGCTAGATCCTGAATACTGGGTGTGGTTCTAACTGCTGGAATAAAATTTCGATTGGCTACAAACTGTATCTGAGTGGGCATCTCTCATGCTTACTCCCAGGAACAATTGGAGTAGAAAAACAGGAAGAAAAACAAATATCCGGGCTATAGCATTTCATGTTCATTTGTGCCATGTAAGTTCAACTATACAAATAAAAGGAGTATTTCAGAATGACAGGTTTTATACAATGCACATACCACTGAAGGATGCTCTTCTCCTCTGAATGACAGCAGGAGATAGGTCAGATTAGTAAGCATCCCTTGCATCATTTGTGGGATGGGTGGGTTACGCTGAAATATTGGTTCTGATGAACTTCACATACAGGAATTCACACTTGAGGGTTGGTAGGAAATGACTAAGCCTTTTTCATCTGAGTTTTGTTACCTGCTGTGACTTTCAAAGGAAAAATAATTACTTTTACAAAAGAAGTCATGAACAAATTGCTGCCCTTATTTCTGTGGCATGCTTCACAGACTTTCTAGAGTTCATTTCCCTGTGCCTGGGAAGATCTTTGGGGTAGGAATGCCTTTGTTAGTGTTTTTCTTCCTGTTATGCAAACAGATATTGCATTCTTTGACACCTAATTATCTGACTTGAAAACAGCTTTTATTTACTGGGCAGTAAAATAGTGAAACATTCCAGTTATGACACCCAATTAAGCATTTTGTTTTGCTTTTGTTGGCTAAAAGGAATGAAAATTTTATTTATTTTTTCTCTACTATATCTCATTTTATCAGTTCCTTGACAAGTGACATCATTAAACTGTTTCTTTTTCTTTTTTTTAACACTAAACTGTTAGGAATGAATTTTAGAAACAATTAACATTTACAAAGTATGTGTAATTGAATCTTTTCCCATTTTGTTTTATTCTGACATATTCTGTATTTCATGGGTTTCTTTCTATTGCTTTTATTCTAAACTAAATATACAGTCAGCTTTGTGTAGAATTAATATCCAACATGCTGGCATAATGTAAGCCGCTTCTAAGAACTGGTCACAATTCATTTTAATTTAGTGAATTCATTTAAATGAGCAAACTAGGTCATCATTTGCATATACTTGTTTCCAAATTTTATTGAGAATAAGTTGGTAACAAGTTGCTCCCAAAACACTGTCAACTCCATAACCTAAGCCTAGTCATAGCCACGTGCTCTCTCCTCATGTCCCCATTCCATAGATTCCCCAGTTACCACTGATCAGAAAAAGTTGAAAGAAAAGTGTTGAATTATTGGAAAAAAAAAAAAAAAAAAAACAACCAAAAACCCAAATCAGAGATCCTGTGTGAATCACAGCATCACATGATAAGAAATGTCATCCAAGCATCACACAGGAGAAACCACATTGATACCTATCTCCCCCTGATATCTGTCAGTTTATATAATCACCCCAATTTAAATGATCACCTAAGCTCTGGATTCACAAAGTGTTTACTTTTATTGTACAGGCTTTTTTTTTTTAACCCATGTATGATTTAGCCTTACATTTTCTGTAGATGAATTCTATAATGGTAAGCACTGCTTAAACTTATTTTCTGATATCTTTTAAACTAGGCTAACCTAACTGTAGGCAAGGGTATGAGCCATATAACCTACTTGTCAACTTGTTACAGAAATGTAAGTATTGACACTTTATACCTCAGTCTGGGGATAAAGCTGGCTCCATGCCCCCGATCTTAGTACTGGTTTTTAATTACTGGATTTGAGAACATCCCGGAAGTGTGCCAAGAGGGGCTGGGGTATCCAAGGGCATTGGCTATTTCCTAGACACTTGTAAGTACTTCAGTCCTGCATCTGGACAAGTGCCATCTAAATTAGATGTTTCAAGCTTCAGTGGCCTGCTTACTACAGTCTGGTTATGATGCACTATAGATCTAGTGAGTCTGTGAAAGCTGAATCAGTATTCTCTTCTGTTGGTCTCCTTTATTTTTTATTTTTTTCTTTTTGAGACAAGGCTCCTGTATCCATGTTTGAACTCTGTTTGTAGCAAGGGTTGGCCTTTAATGTATAATTCTCTTTTCTCAATCCTTCAAGCATTGGGGTTACAGATGTGAGCCACCATGTTCAATTTTCCACTTGACATTAAATCTTCACAGTACTGCCCTCGTGGTTGCAAGGTTGGTTTGATGACATTGATCTTTTGAGGTTGTACTCACCTAGTATAGACAGTCCTCAACTGTTCTATTCTTTTGTGCTGCTGGGTTGCTGGGCAGCCTACTGTCCTCAGGTGGCCATGTTTCCTACTGTGTGTTTTGCTTTGCATGGTGCCAAGCTTTGCCCATGGCTCTACACAATGACTGCAGAGAACACTTTCTAGTGTTTATAGTGTTTTTATAAACAGCTTATAAGTAACATGGAGGGCCAGAATCTGGAGCATAGTATGATTTATTTCTTCCTTCCTTTCTTTCCTTCTTTCCTTCATTTCATTAAATTATTTTATTTATTTACATTCAAAATATTGCCCCTTCCAAGACCTTGCTCCCAGAGTTCTTCACCCCCTTCCCCCTTCCCTTTGCCTCTGATAGTGATCCCCCACACCTCCATATCAGCCCCCCAACATCTCTCTTCCCTGGGGTATCAAGTCTCTACAGAATTAGACATATCGTCTCCCACTGAGGCCAGACAAAGCAGTCCCCTGCTACATATGTGCCAGGGGACCACAGACCAGCCCATGAATGTGTAGGGCAGTGGTCTGTTCAGGCAACCTGGGCCCAGTTGAGTAATAGGTATAGAACCCCAAAGCCCCAGTGGGAGATAGTTTCTTGCTGCAAAGGACAGAAGGTGTTCGGCCATAACTCCTGGGATCTTGGCTCCTGTTTCAGTCACAACCTCTCACAGCTCCCCACAGATGTGTGCTTTGTCATGTAGATAATGCCCCAAGCTCCCAGTATTCTAGCTGGACTCTACTCCCAGTCATATGACCACAGCCAGGCATGCCCTGCCCCACAGACAGATAGCCCCACCTCACACAATATAAGGGGCAGTTCACCCCTCCTCTCTCTCTTGCTTACTTTCTTCCTATCTTGCTCTCTTGCCCTCCTCTCTCTCATGCTCTTTGCTCTCTCTCTTGCCTTCTTGCTCTCTTGCTTCTTTTCTTCCTCTCTTGCTCTTTGTCCTCTTTTTTTGCCTTTTTCCTCTCCTCTTTTGCTCTCTTGCTTTCTTCCTCTCCTTTCTCTCTCTCTCTCCTTCTCTTCTCCTCTCCTTCTTTTCCTTACATTCTCTCTACATGGCCAGCCTATTTTCTCTTTCCTATAATGAAACATCTCACAATTATACATTGCCTCCTTTTAACTAACATGCCGCACAGCCCCAGGCAGCAGCATCAGAGAGACTTACAGCCCCACATGTATGCTTCTTGGTTTTGGGCTTAGTTTCTGGGAGCTCTGAGGGGTCTAGGTTAGTTGATACTGTTGTTCTTCCTATGGGGTTGCCATCCCCTTCAGTTCCTTCAGTCCTTCCCCTAACTCTTCCACAGGGTTTCCTGACCTCAGTCCAATGGTTGGCTGTAAGTGTCTGCATCTGTCTCAGTTAGCTGCTGATAAAGCATAGCTCAGAAGACAGTCATGCTATGGGCCTGTGTACCAGAGACTTTCATGGAGATCTCCGGCCCCACTCAGTGTGAAAGTTCTGGTGAAGGGAAGCAAGCACGGGCAAGGAGAAGTCGCTTCCTCCACTTCTGCTGCTGCAGTTGGCTTTCTCTCCATCTCTGCTGTGTCTTCCAGGCTGTTCAGTTACTCCACACTGCCCTGCACTGAGTCGGGACAGGATGGGCTGACAAGAGGCCAGCTAGCCAGTGAGGAGTGCAGCACAGCTTCAGGCCATGTTTTGGGAGAGTAGACCTCTCTCTCCAAGTTTTACAGCTCTTAGAACAAAAGGCTCAGATGACAAAGTAGTTCCCACACTCCTTTAATTCCCTCATAGGATTTATATGCAGTTTTGGGGGTGATTTAGGGTTCGACAGCAGGTTTGGATTGAGAGCTTGGGGAAACCTTATTTGCATGTAGAAAGGCTGCTAATACATTGCCACGCAGACCTTGCGTGACAGCAGTATTTGAGGGGAAACCCTCAAGG
The DNA here is from genome assembly GCA_019843855.1 of Hylomyscus alleni. Classification (NCBI taxonomy): domain Eukaryota; kingdom Metazoa; phylum Chordata; class Mammalia; order Rodentia; family Muridae; genus Hylomyscus; species Hylomyscus alleni. The sequence continues at coordinate 6,256 of JADRCC010518579.1, forward strand.
AGGGCAGTCTCCTGCATCCGCATTGTCACCTGGCACCCCTTAACTTCAGAGGTAGCCCAGATATGTCCTCGTACTCTCGTGCTAGGTATTCACCAAGACAAGACAGCTAACAAAATTCAGACATGTCTCTGACCTCTCACCAGTGCTCCAACATCCTAGCCAAACCCTGGCCTGGAATTTCTGTAAAGAATGTTACCCACCAAGAACTACTTGCCTCCAGCATTGTGGGTAGGGCATTGAAGCTTACAGAATGGGAGACCTATCCCAGAGCAAGGTCAGGTGGATTACTCATTTTCAGTAATATAAAGCGGGCCACATTAGATTTGCAGTTGAATCACTCCCAGGAACTAGCTTAACAAAGATTCCCTGTGACTAACTTCCGCTAGCCCAAAAAATTAGCATAGTTGAGGAAATAACTAGATCCACCCAGGCATAACCTTAACAACAAATTGAATAGGAACTATTTGCACCTGGCTTCTAGACCAAGGTGACCATAGTCAGGGCTTACTTTCTTTCAGATTGCAATGCTGTTTAGTTCCTGCCAATTTACATGTATATACTTTGCTACTGACCTTGATGGGTCACTTGCCTACGTGACTTCAGCCTTGTGCCCCTTGCTGTAACCTCCGCCCACCTACGTGACCCTTGTCATCTGCCCTGCTTGCTGTATGCCATATAAGCCTGGTTTTCATCTTTGTTCTCTCTCTGGCTCTCTGGCTCTCTGGCTCTCTGGCTCTCTCTTGCCCTCCTGCTCTTGCGGGCTCTCGAGCTCTTGCTCTCTGACTCACCGACCGAGATGGACTAAGATCTAGATTTATGTAGTTTGCAGTCCCCTGGGCCCAGAGCGCTTGGGCCCGGGGGATGCAGCGCCAGTCCAGAAGAGATGGCTGCTGCTTTAGACCCAGTGTATTTCAGGTAGCCTCAGATGTACCTCAGCTACTGAGCTGCCAGATTTTTCTCTCTCTTTTACAATGATTGTAAAAGTCTGATGCCATATTTAAGAAATACATTCAGATCTTATACTTTATGTGTCGTCTCTGCCATCATTTCATCGCCTACGCCTTGTCGACCTGACTAGGACCCCCGTTTCTCCCGCGGGTTGAGGGAGGCCCGGATAGGCCGGCCCGCGGCAATACATGACCAATATTACACACCTCTCCTGCAGTAGGGGGGATGTGGGGGGCCGTGACTGCCACAGGAGCCAGGGGTCCAGGAGACGCAGTCAAACACCTTCTCTCCCATGCAGGTGGAAATTACCACCCACTGGGTGTCCAGATTTCCAGACCTCTTGCTCAACTGGGACTAGGTTGCTGCTACAGCCTACCGCCCCACACCATGCTAGGCTCCTGTCTGCAAGCACAACATGGTATCAGTAATAGTGTCAAGATTTGGTGCCTGTGCATGGGATGGATCCCAAGTTGGGAAGTTTCTGGATGGCCTTTCCTTCAGTCTCTGTTCCATTTTGTCTCTGCATTTCCTTTAGACAGGAACAATTCTAGGTTAAAAATTTTGAAAATGGGTGAGCCGTCCCATCTCTCCACTGAGGGCCCTGTCTATCTACTGAAGGTGGTCTCTTTAGGTTCTATCTCCCTACTGTTGGGCATTTTGACTAAAGTCATCCACATTGAGTCCTAGGAGCCTCTTACATCTCAGGTCTCTGGAATTTTCTAGAGGTTCCCTTCAACCCTGAAGTTGCATATTTCCATCCATTCTCCTGGTAATCTGGGTTTCTCTCCTATATCCCCCCACATACCCGATTCTGTTTTCCCTTTTCCCCTTATCCTCTCCCAAAAAGGTCCCTCCCTCCTTCTGCCTCTCATGATTATTTTGTTCCCCCTTCTAAGTGGGATTGAAGCAACCTCACTTGGACTTTCCTTCCTGTTAAACTTCATATTGTTTATGAGTTGTATTGTAGGTATTCTGTACTTCTTGGATAATATCCAGTTATCACTGAACACATAACCTGTATGTCCTTTGGGGTCTGGGTTACCACAATCATGATGATATTTTCTAGTTCCATCCATTTGCCTGCAAAATTCATGATGTCCTCATTTTGAATAGCTGAATAGTATTCCCTTGTGTAAATGAACCACATTTCCTGTATCTATTTTTCAGTTGAGGGGCATCTGTATTGTTTCCAGCTTCTAGTTATTACAAATAAAGCTGCTATGAATGTAGTAGAGCAAGTATAGCACATGTTCTTGTGGTATTGTGGGGTATCTACTCAGTATATACCCAAGAGTGGTATAGTTGGGTCTTCAGGTGGAACTATTTCCAATGTTCTGAGGAACCTCTAGAATGATTTCCAGTTGTTGTACCAGTTTGCAAGCCCAACAGCAATGGAGGAGTATTCCTCTTTCTCCACATCCTCACCAGCATGTGTTGTCACTTGAGGTTTGGATCTTGCCCATTCTGATTAGTGTAAGGTGGGAGCTCAGAATCATTTTGATTTGCATTTCTCTGATGACTAAAGATGTTGAATATTCCTTTAAATTCTTCTTAGTCATTCAGTTTTCCTCAGTTAAGAATTCTCTTTTTAGCTTTATACCCCAGTTTTTAATTGGGTTATTTGTTCTCCCCCCCTCTGGAGTTTAATTTTTTGAGTTCTTTGTATATTTTGGATATTAGCCCTCTATCAGATGTAGAATAGTGAAGATCTTTTCCCAATCTGTAGGTTACTGTTTTGTCCTATTGACTGTGTCCTTTGCCTTACAGAAGTTTTACAGTTTCATAAATTCCCATTTGTCAATCATTGATCTTAGAGCCTGAGCCATTAGTGTTTTATTCAGGAAATTTTCCTCTGTATCCATGTGTTCTAGGCTTGTTCTCATTTTCTCTTCTATTAGTTTCTGTGTATCTGGTTCTATGTTTTGGTCCTTGATCCACTTTGATTTGAGCTTTGTGCAAGGTAATAAATTTGGATCAATTTGCATTTTCTACATTCAGCCAGTTAGAACAGCACCATTTATTGATGATGTTTTCTTTTTTCCACAGTATGATTTTGACTTTTTTTTAAAGCTAAATTGTCCATAGGTATATGTGTTTATTTCTGGGTCTTCAATTCTATTCCATTGATCAACCTGTTTGTCTCTGTACTAATACCATGCAGGTTTTTCTTTTTTTCTTTTTCTTTTTTCACTACTGCCCTGTAGTACAGCTTGAGGTCAGGGGTGATGATTCCCCCAGAAGTTTTTTTTTTTTATTGTTAAGAATTGTTTTGGCTATCCTAGATTTTTGTTTTTGTTTTCCACATGAAGTTGAGAAGTGCTCTTTTCCATGTCTGTGAATAGAGAGAAGCTTAAAGCAATCCCACTAAAATCAGGGACAAGTCTGCCCACTATCTCCCTATCTATTTAATATAGTACTAGAAGCTGTAGCTATAGCTATAGCAATTAGACAACAAAAGGAGATCAAGGGAATACAAATTGGGAAAGAAGAAGTCAAGCTATCACTATTTGTGGATAATATGATACTATACAAAAGCAACTCAAGAACTCTTACAGCTGATAACAATTCAGCAAAGTGGCTGGATATAAAAATAACTCACACAAATCAGTACTGTTCTTTTTTGTTGTTGTTGTTTTGTTTGTTTGTTTGTTTGTTTTGTTTTTCGAGACAGGGTTTCTCTGTATAGCCCTGGCTGTCCTGGAACTCACTCTGTAGACCAGGCTGGCCTCGAACTCAGAAATCTGCCTGCCTCTGCCTCCCAAGTGCTGGGATTAAAGGCGTGCACCACCACATCTGGTAATACTGTTCTTTTCAATGTCTAGTGGTAGCATATTTCTTCAGGGCAACCAATCTGCAGTGAACCTCCACACCCTGGATTTCTGGCTCGGGGCAGCAACCAATGGCTTTCATTAGATAACATTAGATCTCAAAATCCTCATCTAGTCTGAAGCAAAGAAGGAAAAAAATCTTTTCCTTCCCCTTTGAATCAACCTGCTTTGTTGGTATTTTCCCACCAACTAGGAGATCCTTCTAAGATTCCACAATTTTCTAACTGGATCCAGTAAGTCCTAGGCTACCCCATCAATGGAACTATAGATTTCAATTTTAGATTACTTTGATCCCAACTCTTCTTCATCCCCATTTAAATCTTTCTAGATTAAAATTGAAAGAGGATAAGGATGTATTTGTTGCATTATTATAGTTTCTCTGAACTTCTTTTTAGCAGCTACAAAACAAAAAGACCTTCCGTACATATCTCAAAAAGAATAATAACCTTCAGTAATGATGAATTAATTAGACCTAGGAGAAATTATGTTAAACAGAAAGTAAGATTTTGTGATTCTATGAAAGTTGAACTCACTTTCAGGACTTTAATAACAGAATGCAGGATATAAATCTGAAGTGCCCATGCTTCCTTTAAAACCCACACCTCTTCTTTAGAATGAAGGGATGAGGGTTATCTGGGATGAGAATGAGAAGTTTATCAGAGTACCCATCTAAAAACAAATGCTTTGTTTATGTCAATAAAAATATGTGGGGATAACTGAAGGTACTGGGAAGCCACAGCTCATGAGAATCCTTTTGGAGAAATTTTACACTATAAACAGTTCCTATC
>JADRCC010518586.1:2268-16301 GCA_019843855.1 Hylomyscus alleni
ACTGAGTCTACAGGAAACATTTCATTTACCAAGTACTGCTTGTTTGTTATTACCTGAAGTGCCATGCACATTGTTTTTGTTTGGTAATGTTTTAACCTTGAACTATCCCTTCAAAAATATATGTGCACTTTTGTTTGTTTTACTTTCTTTTATTTTCCTGTCCTATCCTCTATATCTCTGCTGTCAGTCCATAGGTATCCGGGAGTTCTTTGTCTAGATTTATATCATATATGCTTTATATTCCCACCACAGTAAGGACTCAAGAGGACTCCAGCCAATTATTCCCAATTTTCATTCTGACCCATGATAGTATGCATAGATTTTGCTTTCATTGTTGGTGGAAAAGAAAAAGCTTCTTCTATTTCATCATTTCTATTGTCCTTTCCTGATTCAAATTCAGGGATCAATCATTCCAATTTCAGACTTCTTAAGAAATATCCCCTTATTTACTCCAATATCATGTATCTCAATGACTAAATTCTAAGAAATGCCCAGAAACATTAGATATTTATTGGAGATTGGTTCTAATGCTTTGAATTAATCTGGCCCCCAAAATTGGGAAACTGATCCTTGTCTTCAATTGGTCTTTGATTGTTCAATAAAGAGCCAACTGACAATGATTGGGTAAGAAGACTGAGGTAGGACTTGGAGATTTGCTCTGGAGAGGAAATAGGAGAAAGAAAGGAGGAAAAAGATAGTCTTGATGGGAAAAAAGAAAGACCAGATAGGATATATGAGAATAAGGGTAAGTAGCCACATAGTCCACTTCTACAATTGTGTTTAGGATAACAGATATAAAATCTATATTCTAAAAGATGTTAATTCAGGAGTACCAGAAGAGAGTATTTGCTAGCAGTGTGAACGATTAGAAACACCTAGCTATTAAGCTAGCCAAGGCATATTAATATTACTGATGCTCGAGCATGTGTGTGTGTGTGTGTGTGTGTGTGTGTGTGTGTGTATGTGTGTGTCTTTCATTCCCGAATTCAGATAGCTGTTGGGTGAGTGTGCATGTGTGGACTGTCAGGAGCATAGAGCAAATAGCCAAATTACCATAAGAGATATCGTGTCCTTAAAAATCACATTGTCAGGTTGTTGTGACACAGACCTGAAAACACATTTTCTAAGACAATTCCTTCCCATCTTCAGCAAAGTCAGGTTTCTTATATTTCTGATTATACAATGGGATAAAGATCCAAAACCAATTTAAGACAACTTTTAAATAATAAATCTTCACTTAGAATTTGAGAAGACAAGTCACAAATTGTTTCTGACTGGGATTTTCATACTCATCAAATCTGAGACCTAAAACCCCATTATTAACTTTTGTGGATATATAACTTATAATGAATCCCTTATATCTAGTACATCTATATGTATATGAATAGAGACAATGCATTCATATGTGGTTTTCATTTAATAAAAAATGATATATGAGAAAAAGACAACTGAAGATGAATTTTAAATTAAGAACTAAAATTAAATTAAAATTAGTAACAACTTATTTCCTTTAGATGGTTGATTTGATTTAAAGATTACAGGAATTATCAGTTTTAAAGTGAGCTCAGTTGGGTTGTTTTGTTTTTTTGTTTTGTTTTGTTTTTCTCACTATTCTCTGAAGCATTGTTTTTTCTTATTTTGAATGGAAAGCTCATTGGCTTTGATTAAACCCCCTCTTCCATCATTGACTCTTGCTGAACTTATCTCAAATGTTGCTCTCTGATTTTTAGTCAAAGGTAAAAATCATCTCTTTCTAAACCTAAAACACATTTCACTTTGCAAATTATCCAAACACTAAATTCCAAGATGTGTGCCCTCATTTCAGAGTCTTCATTTCAATTAAGTCCTAGGACAAATGTTTGCCTCATGCAATTGATAGCTGAAATGTAATGTTTTCTTTTCATATTCAGGCATTTATACTGAAGAGCTAGAACAATGTGAAGGAGAAGAAAGTGGTAGTTAAATGACACGTAAGTACCAGTTGGGTTAACTATGAAGAAAGTATAGATGTCATGTTCCACATCATGTACATAGCTGCTCAGTATCTATCTCCTGGATCTCCACCCTCAAATTTATTCTCTGTTAGTTTTGCTTTTATGAGATCTGATATTCTGGGTAAATTACCTTTAGAATAGTCGTCCCCTACTGGGAGATGTTTTATAACTCCTCTGGAATACAAGAACAGATGTCTATTCATCCCCTAATGGCAGTTGCAATAGATAAAAAAATAAATAGAATTCCATAAAATACTTTAGTAAACTAGTGAGACATTGGGGTTATTTATGGAAGCAAGGGTAGGAGTTACCTTCAGGAACATGGATGACCTAGAGACATCTGTATCACTGAAAAGCTGACTCAAGCATGCATGGAGACTCAGGAAAGGGGCTCTCTTAGCATACTCCACCTTGCTGCCCGTTCCACAGAATGCCTTTTCTGAAGTGAAGTTTTACTTCCTTTGTGATGTGTGTATCTCACCAATTTTTGGCTTTCCTAAACCTTGTAAGTTGTCTTAGATTCCTGAGTCTTAGGGGCTTCCTGGTTCCTTCCAGGTGGTGAGGCTTACTTTTAAAGACAACACTGCATATGTTGAAATGACAATAGGTCCTTTGTTAAAGCAAGTAGTGATCTCAATGTCAATACATCTGAATGAAAAGGAAAGATTTTGCTTTGGGTAGCTGTTCCCCTTTCTTGTCCCCATGTTTAATATGGTTTGTTTTTTCTCTCACATCAAGATGTTTTTCACTTATTGAAACCTGATATTCTTTAGAATGTATTGCCAAATAGCTCACATACTGATATCATGCCACAGAGGAAAACAATAAGGGTATTAGGTTTATTTTTAAATCAAGCATTGAGAAAAGGTACATAAAGGATGTTAGTGCCTGCCCTACCTCTGTAACTGATTAGGCATTAAGAATAGTTTTGGACAAATAAAACACATATTACAAACCAGTGGGAGTCATCTCCTGCTTCCTGCTTCAGTTTATAACAAGGTTCCATGTTAGACAGTGGAATTTGCATCTTTTAATGTCATATTTCCTTGGTTGGTCAGTCTGGTTAACTTGGCAGATGTTAAACTACACATAATTTATTTCTGAGATTAAGAAAAGTATTTTACCCAAAGATCATATGTCAAAAGAAATATTTCATACAGGAGTCTTTCAGGAAACTCATTTTCTCTCCATGTTTCTTTCTGTCTCTGTTTGATTTTTGGATGAGTGCAGCTCTATTTAACATGCCATGCTATAAAGAGGTTCTGTCTGTTACTGTCACACAATAAAATGTTGCACAAAGTCATATTAAAAAGCTTTGCTTTCCAGACAAAGGGATGTAAAAAAAGCTTCCTTTCAGCTCAATAACTGTGCTCACACACAGAATGTCTTCAAAGTTTTCAGTTCCAGGCTAAGTTATACGTTAGTGGAGTGGAAGAAACAGGTTTGTGAGGTTAGAGTGGAGAAGTTCCTCTGACTACAGTATGCTAATTTACTAAAGCAGAACTCTCTCTCTCTCCTTCTCCCTCACTATTTCTTTCTCTTTTCTCTCTATCCCCTTTGTTTGTCTTTCTATCTTTCTATCTCTCCCTTTCCTTCTTTCTCCCTTTTCTCTGTATGTGGGGGATCTAGAGGTAGGGAGAGGAAAGTACAGTAGACTTGGTTTGTACAATAGTATAAAAATACACGTGATATTACTCTAAAATTTACTCAGAATGCTACAGTTAGAACTATGCATACTGTGAAAGGAAGACAACTTTGCTCTGTGATTTTCACATGGAGGAGTTATTGCAGGGGAGTGTTTTATTAATTTACAACATAGAATTCAGTGCCCCCAACGTCAAGATTTTTGCCTTATTGAATCTTTTTGTATAAGTCGTCATCTTCATGATTTCACTTTTTAAGTTTTCATTTTATTTTCCTCAGAAAAATGTGTTTTTGAATGCTCAAATGTTTAGTTCAGAAATATTTAGGATGCGTTACCTTGGCAAGAGGTACTCATTACATATTTCTAGAAACATAATTTCCATGCTTGATAATGGTATTACATTAAGGAATTGTTGCTTTCAAGAGTTTAGAATAATCAGAAATGTAATTGTTTTAATGAATATTTAACATACATCCCTCTTCCACTACACTCACTGATATAATTGTAGCCATATGCTTATTCTTTAATTTTCTTTTTAATGCACATAGTGATTTTTTGGTGTGGTATTTGGAGACATGTACACATCCTCTGATGGCTAGCAAACTCATTGCTTCAAATGTTTATCAAATCTTTGTGTTAACATCTAGAATTCTCTTCTTAGTTACTTTTAAATGTAAAATTGTTGTTACCTAGTCCTCTTCTGTGTAAGAAGGACCCAGAACCCAGTTATTCAAAACTTTAAAGTATAGCATCAAAGGAAATCAGGCAGATAGTGATAAACATCTCATCTCTGGGATATTGACTTCCTTATGAAAATTAAGGGTCTTTTTGCCCCTGAGGCTAAAACAATGCTCAGGAGGACGATTGTCTGAGAAAACTCAGCTGGTCTTATATTTTTGAAGGCAAGAATTCTAAGTGAACAGGGCAATGGTAGGACAGGCCTTTAATCCCGGCACTTTGGAGGCAGAGGCAGGCAGATTTCTGAGTTCAAGGCCCGGTCTACAAAGTGAATACCAGGACAACTATACAGAGAAACCCTATCTTGAAAAACCAAAAAAAAAAAAAAAAAAAAAAAAAAAAAAGAATTCTAACAGAGAAGACAATATAATTTTTTTGTGTTCATTTATGCCCAGTGACAAGAAATACCATTATTTTCATAATCATCGCACATTTAAGTAGATTTATCTGAAAGAAAGGACTAAAAAATACAATTAAGAGTGGTACTGCAGTAGGACAAAGGTGGAAAAATGGCTGTCACTGTGAATCTACCCATGAAATGGTATAGCCCACAACATCTTCCTTATTACTCCTGTGTAAGACACATAGACATACATATATATATATATATATATATATAGTTTATCAGAACATATAGTGCAAAATATTACATAGTAAATTATTTCACAATTTCATAAATGTATATGATGTATTCTGGTTCTACTCTTTCCTATTTCCTTCACAATCTCCCTGACTCCATTCTTTTGTAAAAATCCCTGCCCCCCCCCCCCATTTACTAGATGTGATCTTATTATTGTCCCACAGATGTTAACTAGGGACATCTGTGTTGCCCCCAGCTTGTCGTTGACAGCTAGAATCCAGTGGGCTCATCTCTTGGCATACAAGTCAATACTCTGCCTCCCCATGTCTCAGAATGTATTGCCAAGAGTAAGTGCTGTGTCTCCATGTATCTCTTTCCATGTATGCCTAACTCTTAGGAAGGCCTGACATTATACTGTGCCTTAAATTGTGGTACACTTTGCACAGTTCTGAATTTAAGGTGAACATATTTGAAGAAATGATTTTTTTATATGTAATTATTAAAAGATAAATATGTCTAATTTGCTGTGTATTACTACTGGTGATATTGAGTATTTGGTCAAACAACACACATTGTTTGAGTGTGCAACGGGATGAAGAATAGTTAGTGGATTTGAATTTCTAATACTTATTTCAAATTTATTATGATGCAGATCAAATATTCACAACGAACTCTAAATTTAATTCTAACTTATCTTTAAATACATGGGAATTCTAATACTTTCGTGTGTGTATTTTGTTTTTGTGGGGTATTTTTTGCTTTTTGTTTTTTAGGTCAAACTGGAGCTGTCCTATCTTTTATTAATGAAAGCTGTTTATTATATAATGACTTTCCTGAGAATTTCACCCATACATATAATTGGTTTTGAGTAAATATATCACTGCTTCCTCCTCCAGCTTCTCTGACATCCCCTTCACCACTTTTTTCCCCCAATTTCATGTACTCTTTTTTTTTTTTTTTTTTTTTTTTTTGTCAAAACACATTGAGACCCTTTAAGGCGACTATATGTGCATGGCTATAGAACAATAATCTGAAACATGGGTAGACCCTTAGGAGTGAAGAAAACGAATCATTCCCCATCAATTGCCATCAATTGACATTATAACCTCAGCTAGGGGTGGGTTTCCATGAGCCCAGTCCCCATCTGTGCCAGGATTATAGTTAGCCTTGTCTTTTGCAGGTCTTTTGCATATCGTCTAACCTCTTGTGAGCTGATGTGTGCAACAACACTCTACCAACACTCTGAAAAACATGTTTTACAGCACATGCCACTATATGTGGCTCTTACAATCATTCTACATTCTCTTCCATGGTAATTGCTGGTTCTGAGAGGGAGGAAATTAGATATACATGCCCCACTCAGTACTGAGTAGTCTTTCACTATCGGTACATTGAGCATCTGTGTATATCTGTAATTGCCATCTGCTGCAAGAAAAAGCTTCTCTGATACAGGTAGGGAGCTGCACTAAGTACCTGCTATGGTCAAGTCAGCTTGAGGAGTCTGTCTTAACTCCTTTCTTGTCCTATACTTCATATAAAGTCAGTACCTTCTACTGGTGCAATTCAAGATTATATTGTGGTTCAATTTACTTTCATCTACTGATACCATTTTTTTTCTTGGTCTAATTCCTGTTTATTAAGTAGATTGTGGTAAAAAATTTGAAAGTTGTTGGCATTATTACTTTGCTAAAGTCCTTGCATTTGTAGACAGATTGATCATGTTAATGTGTAGCTGAAGGGTTATTATTGATCCCCTTTTGCAATTCTTCAGATTATCCTGTCATTATAGAGTACCTTGCCCTTTAGTGTCTTTATGTCTATAGCCATCATCCTGTGCACTTCTCCATTCTGACACTCCCTTAAGTCTCATCTCTAGCTCTGCTCTTCACAGACCATACCATACAGCCAACAACTCATGTCAAACTTTCTTAGTTTACAAGGCTCTCCTAGGCCACTCTGCATGGCTTACTTTCTAAATCCAATGGATTACACAGTGGCACAATACTGAAGTTCTACTTTCATTTCTACCATGTCCCACATTTTCATTTTTGCACTTTGTACTTACATTAGCATCTGACATATGTTTTCATTATATCACTGCTTTTGTCCATCCAAAAGATTGTTAGTTTTAGGAGAACCAGGACTTAGTGCATTCTGTGTCTCACAAGTCTTGGATCAGGAAAAATGTCAGGCACATTGCTGCTTGTCACAGACTACAGTGTGAAGAAGTGTCTCTCTTTCATCCCTGGGTGATTATCATCTCTGGAGTAATTCCTATTTGTTTAAAAGGAGATTCTCTCTTCTTTCTTTTATTCTCCACAAATAAATACTTCTTTGGAATCCTATTATACCAATCTCATGCTTGCTTTGTCAGCATTTTGGAAGTAAATTGGAATTGAAACTATTTGTACATATTTGAACTTACTTAGACTACTTGTATATGAAATTTTTTAGGGCTTTATTCTTAAAATTACCACCCAATCCCATAATCTTTCATTCCAACTCATGTTTATTTTACATGTGTGCTTCATAGAATGCTAAACACTACAGTTACCCACTCCTGATATTTTTCTTGGAATTAATGTTCTTTCTTTCTGAATAATAGCTCTTAAATTCCTAATTCTTTATAACTGTTTTTATTGTCTCTGGAATTATCATTTAATTGTGAATAGTAAATCTAGGCATCTGGACATTCTCTGGAAAAAAAAAAGATGTTTTCCAGAAATAGAAGAAAGACCTTTCACTCAGTCACTTCAAAATATTAAGGTGTACATGCTTTTAATACTGTAGTTTAATGAATTTAACTGTTTATACAATGACCATAAGTGTAAAATAAAATGAGTCTTAAGATACCTTTGTAACATACAATAGCTGGAAATGGTTGTGTATGGCTGTAATTGTCATTCCTAGGGGTGATGCTGGTCTCATTTATTTTTATTATGATTTTTCCTAATAGTATGACTAACTTTATGAATAAAAGAGGGGCACATTATGTATCCAGATGGATCAGGTCTTACCAACAGTGCTTGGGTACCAATATGCTTTGCACTGCAGAATCTATTGGTACTGTAGGCCATTGGGTACTGCAAGAGTACGTGCAGATTCAGTCGTTTTACACATGCCTTACACAAAGAACCCAGAGGTAATTGTGCACACTGCCTTTCCTAGTGATCCATCATATGACACCATATTAGAATGCTCTATTGCTGAACCATGTTACTACTTAAACAATGTTTGACTCTGCATTTAAGATTCCATCTTACACCAATCAGAATGGCTAAAATCAAAAACTCAGGTGAGAGAAAATACTGTGGAGGATGTGGAGAATGAGGAACACTCCTCCATTTCTGGTGGGATTGCAAGCTGATATAACCTCTTTGGAAATATATCTGGCAGTTCCTCAGAAAACTGGAAATATCTTTACCTGAAGACCCTGTTATACCACTACAGGGGATATACCCAAATGATGCTCCACCATATCATGACATGTGCTTCACTATGTTCATAACAGCCTTATTTATAATAGTAAGAAGCTAGAAACAACTCAGATGTCCCTTACTGGAAGAATGGAAACAGAAAATGTGGTACATTTATACAGTAGAATACTACTCAGGTATTAAAAATGAGGACATCATGAATTGTGTAGGAAAATGGATGGAACTAGAAAATGTGATCCTTAGTGAGGTAACCCAGACCCAAATGACATACATAGTATATACTCACTGATAAGTGGACATTAGTCCAAAAGCTCAGAATACCTAAGGTACAACCATATGAAGCTTAACAAGACCACATGAAGCTTAACAAGAAGGAAGGCCAAAGCATGGATGATTCAATCCCACTTATAAGGGTGAATAAAATAATCACAAGAGGCAGAGGGAGGGATCTGGATGGAATAGGGGAAAGGGAGGGAGAAGATTGAGCAGGATCAGGTATGGGAAGAGACAGGAGAGAAGTTCAGAGGATCAGGAGAATAAATAATAGTATGTAGCAGTGTGGGTATGGGGAACAGTGTTGGGGGACCCAATAAATGTCTGAGATGCCAGGAATGTGAAAGGCTCCCAGGACCAAGTGGGAATGACAACATGAAGTACTCAACAGCAGGGGGAAATAGTGACTGAAGAGATTACCTCCAATAGATAGACATGGACCTGAGTTGCAGTATGGAGCCACCTATCCCTCTCAAAATTTTCAAATGGAGCAGAGACCGAAGGAAAGGCCATCCAGATTCTGCACCATCTTTGATCCATCCCACCTGGGAATCCCAACACTGTTGCTGATGCCAAGTACTTGAAGATAGGAGCCAAGTATGGCTATCCTTTAAGAGGCCTCCATCAGCATCTGACTAAGGAGGCAGGAGTCAGTGGGTGGGGGAGCACCCTGTTAGAGGCAACGGGGAGGGGTAAGGGGTGAGGGGTATGTGGAGGGGAGACCAGGAAGGAGGACAATGTTTTCAATGTAAACAAGTAGAATAATTAATAAAAATAAATAATAAATAAAAAATTTAATTCATGGTTATCCTTGACATCAACATTTCACACTAGGCTAAAGATAGGCATCATTTTGGAGACAATGTTTCATGCAGCTGTGCTGGGCAGTGAAGACTTTATGTAGGTGAGGATGATTTTGGTGCAGAGGATTGAACCTAGAACTGAGCGGTTGCTTAGCAATATTACTGAGTTACATGCATAACCTATACCTAAGATGTTTATAATATAAATTATAAATATTGAGCCAAACTAATCAATCTATTGCATTCAAGTTTTTTTTTCTCTTGAAGAGGTTTTGGTTATTTATGATAAATTTTATTCTTTTTTTGAAACTCTCTTGAGAATCTATTAATACTATTTCTATGAAAAATTTCAAAGTTGTTTCAAACACTATGTGAGAAAATTTATATAAAAACATTTCCACATTGATGGATTTTCATATATTAAACTGTCCAAAGGGAGAATGCATGAATCCCACTCTGAAGAGGAAGCAAAATTGTCATTATAGGTGAATGGAGACAGAGAAATTGGTAGGAGAGGAGGTGAGGAAAGGAACAGAGACCAGGTGTAGGGGTGGGGCACGAGGGGGTGGGAGTGAGAATGGAAATCAGTGTGAGGAGGCAACTCTGGTGACTGCCTAGAAGCCTAAGATAGGCGAGAATACAGGAAGTCTATGGGGTGACCCTAGCTGGAATTCCTACCAGGAGGTGAGAAAGGGACTGAAGTGGCCACCTTGTGTAGCCAGGCAGGACTTTCAGAGGAGGGAGGAGGATAATAATCCACCCAAAAAACCTTCAAGCCCAAATTTTTCTTGCCTAAAAGATGTGCAGGGATAAACATGGACAGAGACTGAGGAAACAGCCATCGGTGACTGCCTCAACTAAGAGCCATCCCATGTGAAAGAGTAAACTTTGATAGTATTAATGATCTCTGAGATGTTCGCAGATAGGAGCCTAGCATAACTGTCTCCTGAGAGGCCTCATGCAGCAGCAGGTGAAAGGAGATGCAGAGACCCACAATCAAATCAAATTCCCTGGAGCTCAGGGAGTGTTGTGGAAGAGTGGAGGGGTGAACAACACCACAAGAAGACCTACAGAGTAAACTGACTTGGGGCCATGGGGACTCACAGACCATGGGTCACCAACCAGGGACCTTGCAGGAGATGGAACTAGACCTCCTACACATTTATCACAAATGTGCCACTAGGTCTTCATGTGGGTCCCCTAACAAGTGGAATAGTCTGTCTTCTCTGTTACCTGCCATTGGATCCCATTCCCCATATCTGAACTTCCTGGTTGGGCCTCATTGGAATGGGACTAGATGCCCTAGGGTGGAGTGGTACCCACAGGGAAGGGCTCCCTTTTTCTGAGAAGAAGTGATGGAGAAAATGGGGTGGGGTGGGGTGGGGGGAGGAATTGTAAGGGTGGGACTGGAAAGAGAGGAGGGAGGGCTGCTGTGATCAGGATGGAAACTGAATTTAAAAAAAAGAAAATCTGAGTATTATAATTAAATGTGGATGAGAAAACAAATCCAAATGCCAAGAATTAAAGTATACAGAGGACATTACTATGGTTAGTGCAAAAAGCCATACATTTAACTATAAATTTTTTTTATTCAACTTGTTATGTATTATGACTTATGTTCTAGGGCAGCATGATTAACCTAGTTAGACTCTGTCATATAAAGTGAAATAAAATAAAATAAAAACAGTTTGTGATTTAGCTTAGCGCTTGGTATCATGCAGAAGACTGTGGGTTCAGTTTCTAGTGTGTATTTGAATTTCTAATTTCATATAAACTTTTGTTTCTCCTGTGTGCTGTAACTTGAAGAGAACACTGATACTTCCTGGGAAGCTGACCTATCACATCAGTGCACTCTCTGCCTTTGTTTCTCCTATCTGCTGTAATTGAACAGGACAGTGACATATCTAGTCTTCAGCAATCCTGGGAAGCTGACCTATCATATCTGTGAACTCCTTTGCCTCCTCCACATTTGTTTTCCTTTTCTTTTCTCTTTCTTTTTCCATTATTTAAATCCACATTCCATTCTCTGCCCCCATCTACCCTCCAACTGCTCCACATCCCTCATCTCCTCCCCACACCACTGTCTCCACTTGGACACCCCCAACCCCACCCCACCTGACTTCTAAATTTCCTGGAGCCTTCAATCTCTTGAGAGTTAGGTACATTATCTCTGAATGAACACAGACCTGGAATTCATATACTGTATGTGTGTTAGGGGGCCTCATATCAGCTTGTGTATACTGACTTTTTAGTAGTCCAGTGTTTGAGAGATCTCAGGGGTCTAGATTAATTGAGGCTGCTGGTCCCCCTACAGGATCACCCTTCTCCTCAGCTTCCTTCAGCCTTCCCTAATTCAACAACAGGGGTCAGCTGCTTCTGTCCGTTGGCTGTGTGGAAATATCTGCATCTGACTCTTTCAACTGCTTATTGGGTCTTTTGGAGGGCAGTCATGCTAAGTCCCTTTTTGTGAGTGCTCCATAGCCTCAGTAATAGTATAAGGTCTTGGGACCTCCCCTTGAGCTGGATTCCACTTTGGGCCTATCACTGGACCTTCTTTTCCGCAAATTCCTCTCCATTTTCATCCCTGTAATTCATGCACATCCTTTTTGGTCTGAATTACCTCACTTAGGGTGATTTTAGTTCCATCCATTTGCCTGGAAAACTCAGGATGTCCTAGCTCTTAATGGCTGAGTAGTATTTTATTGTGTAAACGAACCACTTTAACTACTAAACTGCTAAGGAGAAGGGTAAGTTTGAACCTCAAGGATAATAGTTATCTTTTGAAAGAAATTCTATTTTGGGGAGGGGAGTCACCCTTTATTTTAGAATTAGAATAACATTCTTTTTTTTCTTTTATTGTTTTTTTATTAGATATTTTCTTTATTTACACATCATATGATTTCTCCTTTCCCAGTTTCACCTCCAACAAACAAACAAACAATCAAAAACAACAAGACCAAACCCCTGTTGCCTCTCCCCACTCCCCATGCCTGCCACCCCACTCTCTCCCACTTTTTGGCCCTGTCATTTCCCTACACTGGGGTACAGAACCTTCACAGGGCAAGGGCTTCTCCTCCCATTGATGATCGACTTTGCAATCCTCTACTATACACATGCTGCCAAAACAATCAGTCCCACCATGTATAGTCCTTGGTTGGTGGTTGAGTCCCTGGGAGCTCTGAGAGTACTAGTTAGTTCATACTGTTGTTCATCCTAAGGGGCTGCAAACCCTTCAACTCCATTGGTCCTTTCTCTAACTCCTTCATTGGGGACCCTGTACTCAGTTCAATGGATGGCTGCGAACCTCTACATCTATATTAGTCAGGTACTGTCAGAGCCTCTCAGGAGATAGCTATATTAGGCTGGCTTGTCCTTCCTTCAGTCTCTGCACCATAGTTAGTCTCTGCAACCCCTTGTGTGGGTATTTTGTTCCCCCTTTTAAGAAGGAATGAAATGTCCACATTTTGGTCTTCCTGCTTCTTGAGTTTCTTGTGGTTTGTAGGTTGTTCTTCCTGTATTCTGAACTTCTGGGCTAATAACCACTTATCAGAGAGTGCATACCATGTGTGTTCTTTTGTGATTGGGTTACCTCACTCAGGATGATATTCTCCAGATCCATCCATTTCCCTAAGAATTTCATAAATTCATTGTTTTCAATAGCCGAGTAGTACTCCATTGTGTAAATGTACCAGAATTTCTGTATCCATTCCTCTGTTGAGGGACATCTGGGTTGTTTCTAGTTTCTGGCTATTATAAATAAGACTGCTATGAACATGGTAGAGTATGTGTCCTTATTACATGTTGGAGCATCTTCTGGGTATATGCCCAGGAGTGGTATAGCTAGGTCCTCCGGTAGGACTATTAGTGTTTATTGGGATATTTTTGAACCTTTTAACACTTTTAATACTTGATAAGAATAATCAAGAAACACAAAATAACCCCCTTTCTACTAATTCTTTAAAATTTTTTTATGTTATGTGTTTTTGTTTTACAATTTATTAGGCATCCTCCAGGCTTATTTTCGTTGGATCCTCAATAAGTTAGGGACACAAATTCATAGAAGAAACTTTACTAAAGCTCAAAACACCTTGAACCCCACACAATAATAGTGGGAGATTTCAACACCCTACTCTCATCAATGGACAGGTCATTGAAGCAGAACCTAAACAAAGACACAGTGAAAACTAAGAGAGGTTATGAACCAAATGGATTTAATAGATATCTACAGGACATTTCAGTCTAAAACAAAAGAATACACCTTCTTCTCAACACCTCATGGTACCTTCTCCAAAATAGATCATACAATTGTTCACAAAATAGCCCCTAACAGATACAAGAAGACTGAAATAATACCATGTATCCTATCACATCACCATGGCATCGGGCTTGCCTTCAATAACAGTAAAAACTACTAGCCCGGCGGTGGTGGTGCACGTCTTTAATCCCAGCACTTGAGAGGCAGAGGCAGGTGGATTTCTGAGTTCGAGGCCAGCCTGGTCTACAGAGTGAGTTCCAGGACAGCCAGAGCTATACAGAGAAATCCTGTCTCGAAAAAACCAAAAA
>JADRCC010518595.1:0-12672 GCA_019843855.1 Hylomyscus alleni
AAATAGTCATATAAATTAGCCACTATTCCTAAGCAATTTTAACCTTATTTTTATATTATCCTCATATTATTTTATATTCTTTTTCATCTATATAATTTATTTCTAAGGTAAATAGATTTGTTTCTTAAAATATATTTAGGCACCAGTTTAGTGCATAAAAGTTCTTGGCTTGTTAGCCCTTTCCCAAAATTTTATTGGTCATTTATGTTTCATCTTTTGAGGATATTCTATTAAGTTTAGTAAGCCCATATATTTATATAGGTGATTTGATATTTGGAGGCTTAAATTTTACAGTATGTTATACATTGGAAATTAATACAATGTAATATGTATAGTTTGCAATGCTTTTCTGACATTCTGGAACTTTCTTAATGCCAGCAACAGTTTGTTTATTTTGCATAACCTTTTGTTTTAATATAAAAGTATTTGATACACTTTGAGATTATTTCCTGTGTTGTTGGCATTATTTTGAGAAAATCTTTTTCTATTTCCTGTTTATGTGTTTCCCTAAATGTGTTTCTGATTTTCTAGTCTTACTAATACCTTAATAGGCCTTTCAATGATGTTTAATTAATTTTCAGGCAAGGTGAGAAATATCAGTCTATTTTCATTGT
Organism: Hylomyscus alleni; assembly: GCA_019843855.1. Taxonomy (NCBI): domain Eukaryota; kingdom Metazoa; phylum Chordata; class Mammalia; order Rodentia; family Muridae; genus Hylomyscus; species Hylomyscus alleni. Next base: position 615 of record JADRCC010518595.1, read on the forward strand.
TCTATGTGTAGCTACTTAGTTTTTATAGAGCAATTCCTTAAAATCTGTCTTTCTATCCATGTAGAAAATTAGGTTTATATATCTGCTTGTTTAATTCAGTGTACTTTCTTCCATTACATTGATTCAAATGTCTATTTTATGTCAGTATTTCATTTTTTTAGGGGTCACATTGTCATCTTTTGAGTTGATCATGTGATTTCTGTCCTTTTTTTGTTACTAATATGTTGTTAAACATTTATTGCTTAGTTGATGTTGGAGCAAAGTCAATTTGATCATGATTTGTGATCTTCATAATGTATTCTTTTGTTCGCATTCATATTTTATTGATGATTTATGTGCTAATTTTTGTTAGAATATAGTTCATAGGTTTTGTTTCTGGTGTTTTCTCATACAGTTTTGATATTGTATCTCCTACCTCTCACCAAATATGCTAATGGGCATAAACAGCACCTTTAATTGTGCTTTAATCACAGAGTTAGAGATTTTAGAGAAGAGTGGATTAACAGCTTAATAAAAATTTGCTTTACACCTTTAACATCTCTATCAGGGTTTGGATATATCTAAGAACCAATTGATCTTTGTGGAGTTTATTTCTACCTCTTTTCAGGGTGTTAGTCACATTTCTGAGACTTATGATATCTGCATTTTTCTTCCTGTCTTCCTTTATCTCACGTCCCGAATGTCTGAGATCAGTCACCTCTTAAAATCTTTATTGTTGTTAATATTTTATTATCATAACCATGTATGTTTCTGAAGGAGTCTTAGCTGAAAGATAGATTAACCAGGAACGGAAACCATGGTCAGTGTACACATGCTAAGCTGTTAACTTTCAAATGTAGATTCCTTTTAACTTACAGAGTACAATATTGCCTTTATAATACAATATATAAACATGCCTCTGCTATTCCATCCTGTCCTTCCTATCATTATTAGGATAATCATGGCTTTATACGATGAGGTAATTAGTGTGCCCTCTATTTCTTTTTTTGTGAAAATTTTCATCAAGATACAGAAGTAAAGGCTTAATTTTGATATCAAATTTTAGAACAGATTTAGTGATCTGTCATGGCTGAGATGGTATGAAAGTAGAAGTATGACGAGGTCATGATAGTCAGCAAGTGAAGCTACTTCGTGGAATATTTTGAGTACGGATGTTAGCTCTCCCTTAAAGACTTTATAGAATTTACTTATTTATTTATTTATTTATTTATTTATTTATTTACTTATTTATTTAGTGTGTGGTGTGTGTGTGTGTGTGTGTGTGTGTGTGTGTGTGTGTGTGTGAATCTAGCTAGTTCTGGTATTTCGTTTGTGGTGAAACTTGAATTATTACTTTATTGTCTTCAATTGAAATGAGTCTATTTAAGTTGTTTAGATATTCTTTTATTAAATTTTGCTAATTGAATATGTCTATGAATTTGTCTTTCTCTTTTAGTTTTATATTTATTTACACATATTTTTAATGTATTGCAAATGCCTAAGATCTATTATATTCTGTTATAATATCAATATTTTAATTGAAAATTTTATTATTATAATTTTTAAGTATTTTAATTAGTTTTTTCTGGGGAGTGATTAATCTTATTTTACTTTATACTTTATGAACTTTTGCTGGGTTGAGTCCAGTATTATCATTTAACCTTCACACTGAGGCATATAAGTATATTTCAACAAAAGAAGAAACTAGAAATGAGTGATGCTTATTAAAAAACACATGTTACTCATCCATATGAATTAAGTATAAACATATATCTAGGATAGGTAACTAAATAAGATAATTTTCTTTTATCATAATTTCAGAAGCTAAATACACAACCCCCTAATTAAGTCTGATTTTATAATTGTCTTTACACTTCTTTTTGTTGGGAATTCAATGGAGAAAATGAATCTAATCAATTAAAACATATTTTTCCAAATGTGAAAGATGATAAAAATATTTTGTCATAAGAATTTCACATAGCTATGAATGTCTTTATAAATTAATTTTCCAATTCAGTTAGTTGAACTATGTATTATCTCTTGTTTCCATTTACTTCTCAATTATGATATAATTTACTGAGCCCCAATTCTTATTTAAAATATGATTTTCAGATAATAATAACATGTTGTTTTCCCTCTATTAGAATTTACAATGTATTGAAATGACCAATATTTGACTCATTTACAAAGTTATTAGTACTTTGACAACTGTGACTGTGAATGTTTTGTAAAGCATCTTACACTTTGCAAACACTCATCACTGATTTAATAATTTTAAAATCAAGTGATATATTAACTATGACTTACTACTTGTCTTATTTGTACTTATAAATGCAAATATTTTCTGTTATGGGATTCAAAGCAAATTCTTAGATTATCTCTACATTTAAGACACTCCTATCAGAGCATCTCAAATTTCCAAATAAAACTTAAAGGATAATTGCAGTGATGGGTTTATCTCCCGTAGCTCCTGACACTAAACAATAATGGCCCTATTTCATGTGATTCTGAAAATTTACTACAATAAAATCAATTAATACTTTGAAGACTATTAATAAAAACCAGATGAAGTTTAGAAAAAAATACTGAATTAAGAACATTTTAGAGCAGTGATGATTTACTTTATTTGCCAACCTTTAAAGCTTGAATGAATATTTTGGAAACACTTAATCTAGTTTATCACTTTCTTTTAAAATATAAGTAGTCCATTGGAAATGATCGTGTTATCCCTGCTGAATTTGAAACTATAATTGAGAATGATTATGTTTCCTCAGAGAATGAAGTGAACTTCTTTCATTTTAAATCATAATTCATACTTTTGGAGCATAAACATATTGGTTGGAATAATTTTGTATTCCAGTAGGAACAATTGCATTTTTCTCGTGTGACTAATATTGCATACGAGCCCATTGGCAAGCAGTCACCTATGTGTGTAACTCTTTCAATTTCATTTATGCTCATCTGGGATGAAAGCCAGTCTTATCTTGGTTTCAGGACTTTTTGTGATGGCTAAACAATGAAACCTTTTTATTTCTCTTCATGGTTAAAGTTTTGGCAAGATGTAATATCCTTTTCAGGTTTGTAGCACATGCCATCAGTATTTATTGTCTAACAGTGTTTTAAATTATATGTCTCCAGAAAATTTTAACTTCCATTGATACTTTAGAATACAAGCTCAATAGTAACTCTTTAAACTACTGTGGAATAACAAATTAAATCTTTTCAAGTTAAAAGCTTGCCAAGAGGCCATATTTTGGAAGCATTGTGTTTACTCTTTGTCAAAAATTTATAGTCTTGTTGTGCTCCATTTGCCTTAGCATCTATTATCCAGTTTCTTAAATTTAAATGAATACATTGTAAGTCTCCATATCTGGAAAAGTGGCACCTGACAATATGATCCCAGTTAACATGTGACATGCCATTTTCATTTTGAATTTGTGTAGGATTAAGTTGTGACATGTATATGTAAGCTTTAGTGTATTAAATATATACAACATATGAGTTTTAATGTATATGTATTTTACAAGAGATCTATAAAGTTGAGAAATATCCTTAAAACAATGAGAAGAATCTAGATGAACACTATAATATTTTCTAATGTCTGTAAATAGAAAAATTAAAAATATTTTGACATCTAAACTTTAACCTGATATGGCAGATAATACATTGAGAAGTTAATAGATCCATATAGTTTCTCAGAGCAAAACATCTATCAACATAATAACAAATAACAGATATAGTAAGTTACACTATTCTCTTTTCTTTTTTAAGTATGATAAAAGACTTTATTTAATATAGAATTACCAGGCAAGGTCCCAGTTTGAGCAGTACATTAGTAGGACTTAAATTTCTAGCACATATCTAATATCAACTTAAGGTGAAATACTATATATGAAGGAAATCACACATGTGAGATCTTGTATTCACCATGTCGTCAGCTGAATCATCCATAGAGCACAACGGCTACTATAAATGGGCAATAATGAGAATTCTGAGAACAAATAAAAAAGTTATTAGAAGTTCCACAATTACTCAGTAATAAGAGATTTAGAGTCTTGTGAAGTCATTAGAACTTAAGGTTACTGGGATATCAATGTTGTGAGATGGTGCCCCAGGATTTAATGAACAAAATGAAACAAGTCATTGTAGATATTTTCTGCCATGGTTGAAATAAACATGAACAATACTCAATGTCAAATTACCCCAATTTGATTATATATAGAATACAATTTCTAAAAGAGACAAGAGCAAAGGACACTTGTAGTTTTGCTATTCAGACTCACTAAAACCAGATATAATACAACAAAATTTGTTGTGATAACTGAGGAGGTAGTACTTTATGAGTCTAAATATATGTTCAAATACTTGTAGCTATTTTTCAGCAGAAAATGTAGTGAAAAGAAGGAAGAAAATGTGATGTCTGAATAGATCTTAAGTAACATCCATATTATCTTAAAAACATATGTACATAGTACATTTCACAATTATTCCTAATGATGGTAGCCATTATTGCAGCATGTAAGCCAGAAAAGCTATTGATAGGCTTCTCATTTAGCAGTAAATATTTTGCCAATACATAAAGGCCTTCGACAGAAATGCAAAAAGAATTCATTCAACCTGAATAGAAATAACACATTTACTCAGAAGATATAATTTGAAGCACCAAAATTACAGATAATAAATTATGTGATCCATGGCATTTGTGTTCACAAAGTGAATCCTGTAAAGTCAAGACTGGGTTTTCCTTGGTTCCCAAGTCATCCCTACTATTTTATGGAAAATAGATTATTTTCTCATATAATATATCCCGATTACAGCTTCCTCTCCCTCTGCTCCTCTCAGTTCCACCCTACATTTCATCTGCTAATCTATCTCTTATTAGAAAAGAAGAAGCTTCTAAGAGATATCAATGAAAGGTAATTATGCTAGGTATTCATTCACATTCATTCTGTCATTCATAATTTCTAAAAAAATAACTAAACAAAATAAAAGATAAAATGAGAGCCATCACACTGAATTTGGACAAGGCAAACCAATAGTTGAAAAAGCTTCTCAAGAAAAGACCCAAAAGTCAGAGATGCTCTTGTTCATATGCTCAGGAACCACATAAAAATGACAAGCTGAGGGTCACAACATATATGCAGGGGACCTGGTATAGACCTGTGCATATTTAAGTGAGGCCATTATTATACAAATATATACTGTCAGTTATTTGTTCATGTTGAAGACTTGGAAGTTTAATCATATATTACATCCTATATATGAGCTGATTCTTTATAATTTAAATTCATTGCCAATAATAAATACTGGTGCTGTACTTTATACAATATACATGTCAAATTCTAAATGATTTCACACTTAAGACCTAAAATTGTATCCTCTTTCCAAAACTGTGAGTAGCTTTACAAATGACTGAGCATTTAAGACAAAACTCCTCTTTCAGAGATCTAGGTTAGACTTCTATCATACACATAGTGACTGATAACCAACTATAACTCAAATTTCAAGAGATCCAATCCACTTTTCTGGCCTCTATGGATCACGTGCACATGTGGTATATAAAAATACATTCAGACAAAACTCACATGTACTTAAAAATAAAATATGAAGTATATACTATATAAATCTATTCAATTTTCCATGAGGCAAATTTTATTATCTTTAAATTTTATTTATTATTGGATATTTACTATATTACATTTTAAATGTTATCCCCTTTCCTAGTTTCCCCTCTGGAAACCCCCAATCCTATCCCCCCTCCCCCTGCTTCTATGAGGGTGCTCCTTCACTCATCCACTCCATCCTTACTGCCCTGTAATTCCCCTACACTGGGGCATCAAGCCTTCACAGAACCAAAGGCCCATCCTGTTATTGATGGCCAACAAGATCACCCTCTGCTACATATGCAGATGGAGCCATGGGTTGCTCCATGTATAATATTTGGTTGGTGTTTTAGTCCCTGGGAGTTCTTGAGTCTCTCCTTAGTTGATATTTTTCTTCTTCCTATGTTGTCATTAATTCCTTGAGCTCCTTCAGTCTCTGCTCCACACTTTGTCTCCCTATTTCCTTCTGTGAGTATTTTGTTCCTCCTCCCAAGAAGGAATGAAATATCCACATTTTGGTCTTTTTCTTCTTGAGCATCATGTGGTTTGTGAATTTTATCTTGGGCATTCAGAGCTTTTGGACTAATATCCACTTAGCAGTGAGTGTTTACCATGTGTGTTCTTTTGTGATTGGTTATCTCACTCAGGATGATACTTTCTAGTTCCATCCATTTGACTAAGAATTTCATAAATTCATTGTTTTTAATAGCTGAGTAGTACTCCATTGTGTAAATGTACCATATTTTCTGTATCTATTCTTCTGTTGAAGGACATCTGGGTTCTTTCCAACTTCTGGCTATTATAATTAAGGATGCTATAAACATAGTAGAGCATGTGTCCTTGTTATATGTTTGAGCCTCTTTTGAGTATATGTCCAGGAGAGTTATTGCTGAATCCTCAGATAGTACTATGTCCAATTTTCTGAGGAACCTCCAGGCTGATTTCCAGAGTTGTTGTACCAGCTTGAAATCCCACCAACAATGGAAGGTGTCTTTCTCCACATTCTCACCAGCATCAGCTGTCACCTGAGTTTTTGAGCTTGACCATTTTGACTGGTATGAGGTAGAATCTACGAAAACTATTCTCAACAATAAAAGAACTTCTGGGGTGATCACCATTCCTGACCTCAGGTTGCATTACAGAGAAATAATGATTAAAAACTGAATGGTAATGGTACAGAGACAAGCAAGTAGGTCAATGGAATAGAATTGAGACCCAGAAATGAACCCACACACCTGTGGTTACTTGATCTTTGTCAAAGAATTTAAAACCACCCAATGGAAAAAAGACAGGATTTTCAACAAATTGTCCTGGTTCAACTGGTGGTCAGCATGTAGAAGAATGCAAATAGATCCATTCTTATCTCCTTGTACAAAGCTCAAGCCTAAGTGAATCAAAGACTTCCACATTAAACCAGATTTACTGAAACTAATAGAGGAGAAAATGGGGAAGAACTTCCAATACATGGGCACAGGGGAAAATTTCCTGAATAGAAAATCAATGGCTTATGCTCTAAGATCAACAATAGACAAATGGGGCCTTATCAAATTGCATAGCTTCTGTAAAGTAAAGGACACTGTCAATAGGACAAAATGGCAACCAACAGACTGGGAAAGGATCTTTACCAATCCTATATCTGATAGAGGGCTAATATCCAATATATATACAAAGAACTCAAGAAATTAGACTCCAGAGAACCAGATAACCCTATTAAAATGGGGTACAGAGTTAAACAAAGAATTCTTAAATGAGAAATATAGAATATACAAGAAGCACCTAAAGAAATGTTCAATATTTTTAGTCATCAGTGAAATGCAAATCAAAATAACCCTGATATTCTACCTCACACTAATTTATGAGCCTCATTTTCTTGGTAGAATTGCATATGAAGTGAGACTTTGGGTACAAATGTTTTTCTGCAGCCAACACCTTTACAAACTTATGGGGCTCCCTTGTAATAAAGGAAGATATACTACTTTATCCTGGATAGATACATCAATTGCTCTCAGTGAGTTTTCCTTTGTCTTGGAATATAAGAGTAGTACTTTTGTTTTCCATCATGTTCTTTTGTTTTTACATCTTTATCTTTAACATTTTATGCCTCCTGTATATCTTTAGTTTTGTCATAAAAGCCACATAGGAAAGAACTTGAAGAAAACATGTTCTGTCTCTCTCGGGCTCCACCTAACTGAAGCTCTGTGTATTCTGACACAAACATATTTTTAATGTGTTTCTTACAGGCATTCTTACAGCCTTCTCTAGTACATTGTTTTGGCAAGATTTCCCATTGCAGTATAGATGTTTCTTCAAGTTCTATTTCTGTTGAAGCTTCTGTCTTAAATCACAAAGTTTTATTGTTTACATTTTTTAGACTGTTTATAGTTGCTACAGAATGAAAGAGAAAAACATTGGATTAGCTTATAGTTCCCATATTGGCCATGACATAGAATTTCAATCATGTTTGAAAATTTACCAAATCCTTTCCTTGTAACCTCATGGCTCATACATGGCTCCATTTCAACATCACAAAGATCCATGCTCACAAATATTACTTCAATTTTGATGTTAAATAATAATCAGAACTTAAGTTTCCTTTAATGTTGAAAGTCTGATGGCATAGTAATCACATTTCTTTTCTTTTATTTAATTGAAGCTGTCCTGGTTATTGATCATTAGATAATAAAATTAACAGAGGAGGGAATTTTCAAATATTTTAATGATTTTTAGCTGTATTTTCTGCTTGCAAATAAAAACTGTTTACTACCAGGGCAAGAGATTGTTTCCACCATTGTCATTCTGTCTAAGTGAATCACTAGTCCTGAAGAGTCGTTCTAAATTTTAGAAGGTAGAGTACTGAGCATGAAATGTGTTTCATTTACAGTCTGTCACCCTCATTTTTAGTTTCTAGACCTGAATGTTGGCAGTCAGCTCAGCCCACAGCTAGGAATGCTAGGCTTCCATTTGATGCTATCTTAAAGGCTCACCACTGCTCCTATCACTCCTAAGAAAACAATTAACTGTCCTGGCTCTCAACCATTTCTTTCTCTTTTTTCAAACAAAGTTTTATTTCACTGAAAGATACAAACCTGTAGACAGAAAGTGAAGATGGAAGTTTTCTTTGGAAGAGAAATAGGGTCAAATTCAAAATGTGACTACACTAAAATTAAAACTCAGTTGATACTCTCAAATTGGTCCTGTCTGTTTTAGGATAGACTTAATGCAGTAGCAATTTCTCTGTCCAATCACATTAGGGCAGTGACAGGCCTGTGATTGAACGGGAATAGAGAGGTAGAGCAAGAGTTGGAGGAGGAGAAGGGTCAGAGGAGCAGGAGGAAGGTTGGGATCATGGAGACATGATGAGGACAAGCCTGACCCTATGAGGTTATACAACCAAGCAATAGTTTTTATAAAATTAATTTTAATTGGGTTACAATATTGTCTTTATTATTTGGTTCTGAAATTATTGTATTGGCATTTTGTAAATTGTGATTTTATTATTATATTAATCTGATTGGATATGAAGGCCTTAAGAGTCATGCTTTACTTACTGGGGTCTTAGGAACTATTTAGAAGAATGACTGTGGGGCTTGTAAAGAGTAGCTTGCGAGCAAGATGTAGCTTGCTGGGAGAAAATAACAAAAACCTGCTGGACCTTAGTATATTTTGTTTTGTTTTGTTTAGATATTTTCTTTATTTACATGTCATATGATATCTTCTTTCTCAGTTTCCCCTCTGAACAAAAGAAAAAAAACAAAACAAAACATTGTTCCCTCCCATCTCCCCCTGCTCATCAATCCCCCCTCTCCCACTTCCTGGCCCTGGTATTCCCCTACACTGAGGCATAGAACCTTTACAGGACCAAGGGCCTCTGCTGCCCTTGATGACTGACTAGGCCATCCTCTGCTATACATATGCTGCTGTGCCATGGCCCTCTCAACCAGCAAGAAGGACACGACCACAAGCTCTTCCTTAAGGGGTTTATTCAGGACCTTGTTACATGCTTCTTCTACTTCTTCTAGCTAGCTAGCTTCTTGGTGTTACAAGCTTATTCTCCTTCTGTTCTGGGGAATGCCCACAGACAAGCTTCTACTCTTCTTCTACTTCTAGCTTCTCCTTCTGGGGAATGCCCACGGACCTAAATACCTTGTGCCCACCAACCCCTGCAGGCCACGTGGGAACAGCAGATAGGTCACCCAATGTGGAAGCAGCCAGAGGCAGCAAGTGTAGCCAATTAAGGACTTGATTATCTCAGAGAGCACTTGCTTTTTGGGCTAGCAGAAGGCAGAAACCAGCACCATCTTAGGGCGCAGCACATCGCAGCTCTCTACACTGCTGGAGCCATGTGTACTCTATGGTTGGTCCACAAACCACAAGAAACTCGAGAAGAAGGTAGACCAAAGTGTGGATACTTCTTTCCTTCTTAAAAGGGGCAACAAAATACCCATGGAAGGAGTTGCAGAGACAAACTATGGAGCAGAGACTGAAGGAAGGACAATCCAGAGACTGCTCCACCTGGGAATCCTTCCCATATTCAGTCCTCAAATCCAGACACTATTGTGGATGCCAGCAAGTGCTGGCTGACAGGAGCCTGCTATAACTGTCTCCTGAGAGGCTCTGACAGTACATGACTAATACAGAAGTAGAGGCTCACAGCCATCCATTGGACTGAGCACAAGGCTTCCAGTGAAGGAGCTAGAGAAAGAACCCAAGGATCTGAAAGACTTGCAGCCCCTTAGGACAAACAACAATATGAACTAACTTGTGCTCTCAGAGCTCCCTGGAGCTTAGTATTGAGGCCGAACAGTACCAGCTCAAAAATGTGAATAGTGGGAAAGCGAATTTGCAGGGTGGATTCATTTTTTTATAATTCCCGCAACAACTTAAAGGAAGGAGAAATAGTGTTTGATGAGATATTTCTCTCCTATATCGCTGCTTTTTGCTAGGCAAAGCTTATGTTACAGTTTGTTTAAGAAGACGTGTGTGTGTGTGTGTGTGTGTGTGTGTGTGTGTGTGTGTGTGTGTGAAGAAATTTCTTGAAATAGGTAAAACTCATGATTAATTCCTAAATAATGGTGACAAATATAGTTATATAATAAGACATATTCAATATGGCATTTTTTTCATTCTGTTCTAACCTTACTCTTTAAACGTTTTCTGGTTAAAACAAAGAAAGTCTTTGCTTCTACAATTTATTTTCTTTCTTTGAAATTGCATTCACTTTTCTTATACTTAGGATTTTTCCAAGTTCTTCAGTAGATTTCTCTTTCCTTTTCTTTATTTTTTTTTACAGTCCACATTTTATCCCCCTCACCGTCCACCCTCCAACAGTTCCACATCCCTCACCATCCCTAGCCTCCAAAAGAATATTGCCATCCCACCCCCACCCCCTGAAACCTGACCTCTAAATTCCCTGGGGGCCCCAGTTTCTTGAGGGTTAGGTGCATCTTCTCTGACTAAACTCAGACATGGCAGTCCTTTATTGTATAGGTGTTGGGGGCCTCATATCAGCTGGTGTATGCTGCCTGGTTGGTAGTCCAGTATTTGAGAGATCTCCAGGGTCCAGTTTAACTGAGAATGTTGGTCCTCCTACAGGATTCTCAGCCTCCTCAGCTTCTAACAGTCTTTCCCTAATTCAACCACTGGGGTCAGCATCTTCTGGTTGGGTGCAAATATCTGCATCTGACTCAGCTGCTTTTTGGGTCTTCCGTAGTGCCCTTTGTTTGAGAGTTCCATAGCATTAGTAATAGTGTCAGGTCTTGGGACTTCCCCTTAAGCTGGACCTCATGTTGGGCCTGTCCCTGGACCTTCTTTTCCTCAAGCTCCTGTCTCCTGACATCTCTGTAATTCTTTCAGACAAGAACAATTATGGGTCAGAGTTGTGACTGTGGGATAGCAACCTGCTCCCTCACTTGATGCCCTGTCTTCCTGCTGGAGGAGGGTCTATAAGTTCCCACTCCCTACTATCAGGTATTTCATCTAACGTCTCTCCCTTTGAGTCTCGAGAGTCTCTCACCTCCCAGGTCTCTGGTGCATTCTGGAGGGTTCCCCCAAACTCTTACCTCCAGAGGTTTCCTGTTTCCACTCTGTCTGCTGGCCCTCAGGGATTCAGTATTTTTCCCTCACCCAATACCAGATCAGGTTCCCATGTCCCCCTCATTGCCTTCCCTCCAATCTACTTCCCTTCCCAGGTCCCTCTCTCCCCACTTGTGATTGCTTTCTTCTCCCTCCCAAGTGGAAATGTGGAGTCCTCACTTGGGCACTTCGGCTTACTGACTTTTTTGAGTTCTGTGGACTGTATCTTTGGTATCCTGTACTTTTTTGGCTAATATCTACTTATTATTGAGTACATACCATGCATGTCCTTTGGGGTCTGAGTTACCTCACTCAGGTTGTTCTTTTTAAGTTTCATCCATTTCAATGAAAACTCAGTATGTCGTCATACTTAATAGCTGAGTAGTTCTTCACTGTGTAAATGA
>JADRCC010518599.1:0-16623 GCA_019843855.1 Hylomyscus alleni
TTTTTTTTTTTTTTTGTAGTGTAGCTTGGTTTTATTTAGGTTCACAAATATTTCAAAAAAATTACAAAATACGTAAATGGAGAAAGCATAGAGGTCATGATTCTCTGGCTGTCTACTGTTTACACTGTGTTATATCTTGGCACACTACTCATACATACACTTAGCTCCAAGATCTAAAGAAATACAGCGATCAGAATATCTGCTCGATCCACTGCAGTGAGAGGTGAAGTTCAACCTTGATGACACTGAACAAGATATGCACAGAACGCAGAAAGCAAACCCAAACTTCAAATGAAAGGCAGGCTTCAAGAACATTGCAGAGGTTCAGGGCCTCCAAACGAACTGCAGTTAGTCACAGAGGAAATGAGGACACTCAGTGCTTTACCTTGGGACAGGGGAGAAACCCAAAACTAAAAAGGAAACACTTCTAGACCGATTTCAAGTACACACTTCAAAGTACTTCACTCTTTCTCTTTGGAAATGGGTACTAAGAGCCTAAATATTTTACATATTGGGAGGGGCAGGATTTCATCTCTTCTTAAAAGGTTATGAAATTATCCATACAAAATGAGATGTGGTACCTTTATTGGTACTAAGGTAAGTGCTAAGGTGAGTGAAGGTCTTTGAACTCATAGTGTGGCTAGTGCCCTAGTACCTCCACCTCAGCTCTGGCTCTATCCCAAATGTCTCCTTTTAGAGTGTCCTTACACACTTTCTGCCTTTACCTTTTTCTTTTCTATCTCTCTGCTCTCCTCCCTCTCATCTCATGTCTCCTCTTGCCTCTCATCTTTTCTCTCTTATAGTACTTTTCCTTCCCTATTATCTTCTTTATTTTCCTCTTCTTGGTCTTTTCTCTTCCCTTCTCTAGCTTTCTCTCCATCTCTCTCTCCCTGGAGTTTAGCAGCTTTATTCAAGATTGTCACAATAAATAAGAATGAACCAAGGAGAGAGCATACACTAGCAGTTTGACAGCACATCTGAAATCTCTACAACAAAAAGAAGTAAATTCACCCAAGAGGAGTAGACAGCAGGAAATAAACTCAGGGCTGAAATCAACCAAATAGAAACAGAAAGAACTATACAAAGAATCAAAAGCTAAACAGAAAGAACTATACAAAGAATCAAAAGCTAAACAGAAAGAACTATACAAAGAATCTAATCAAAGAATCAAAGAATACAAAAACCAGAAGCTGGTTTTTTTTTTTTTTTTTTTTTTTTTTTTTGAGAAAGTCAACTAAATAGATAAACCATTAGCCAGACTAACTAGAAGGCACAGACACAGTATCCTAATTAATAAAATCAGAAATTAAAAAGGAGACATAGCAACAGAAACTGAAGAAATCCAAAAAAATCATGATATCCTACTACAAAAGCCTATACTCAACAAAACTGGAAAAGCCGGATGAAATGGACAATTTTCTAGACAGATACTAAGTATTAAAGTTAAATCAAGATCAGATAAACAATCTAAACAGTCACAAATCCCCTAAATAAATAGAAACAGTCATCAATAGTCTCCTAACCAAAAAAGCCCAGGACCAGATGGGTTTAGTGCAGAGTTCTATCAGACCTTCAAAGAAGACCTAATACCAATACTCCTCAAACTCTTCCACAAAATAGAAACAGAATGTACTCTACCCAGTTCATTCAAAGAAGCCACAATTACTCTGATACCTAAATCACACAAAGACCTAACAAAGAAAGAAAACTTCAAACCAATTTCTCATGAATACCAATTCAAAAATACACAATAAAATTCTTGCAAACCGAATCCAAGAACACATCAAAACGATTATCCATCATGATCAAGTAGTCTTCATCCCAGGGATACAGGGATGGTGAAATATATAGAAATCCATCAATGTAACCCACTATATAAACAAACTCAAAGAAAAAAAAAACATATGATCATCTAATTAGATGCTGAGAAAGCATTTGACAAAATCCAACACCCCTTCATGATAAAAGTCTTGGAAAGATCAGGAATTCAAGGCCCATACCTAAACATAGTAAAAGCAATATACAGAAAACCAGTAGCTAACATCAAACTAAATGGAGAGAAATTTAAAATAATTGCACTAAAATTAGGGACTAGACAAGACTGCCCTCTCTCCCTACCTATTCAATATTCAATATTGAAGTCCTAGCCAGAGCAATTAAACAACAAAAGGAGATCAAAGGGATACGAATTGGAAAGGAAGAAATTGTCACTATTTGCTGATAATATGATAGTATACTTAAGTGACCCCAAAACGTTCACCAGAGAACTCCTAAACCTGATAAATAACCTCAGTAAAGTAGCTGGATATAAAATGAACTCAAGCAAATCAGTGACCCTCCTCTACACAAAGGATAAACAGGCAGAGAAAGAAATTAGGGAAACAACACCCTTCACAATAGTCACAAATAATATAAAATACCTCGGTGTGATTCTAACTAAGCAAGTGAAAGATCTCTATGACAAGAACTTTTGAAGATGGAAATCGAAGATCTCAGAAGATGGAAAGATCTCCCATGCTTATGGATTGACAGGATTAATATAGTAAAAATGGCCATCTTGACAAAAGCAATCTACAAATTCAATGAAATCCCCATCAAAATTCCAACTCAATTTCTCACAGAGTTGGAAAGAGCAAATCGCAAATTTATCTGCAATAACAAAAAACCTAGGACAGAGAAAACTATTCTCAACTATAAAAGAACTTCTGGTGGAATCACCATCCCTGTCCTTAAGCTGTACTACAAAGCAATTTTGATAAAAAGTGCATAGTATTGGTACAGTGACAGGCAGATAGATCAATGGAATATAATTGAAAACTCAGAAATGAGCCCACACACCTATGGTCACTTGATCTTTGACAAAGGAGCTCCTTTGGGAAAGGAGATACCATTTGAAATGTAAATAAAGAAAATATCTAATAAAAAAAAGAATGAACCAAGGAAAATCATGATGTCCTTCAGTAGGTGAAAAAACTCCAATATATCCAGACATAGGCATGTTATTCAACAACAAAAGTCAATGAGCCATTAAGCAGTAATACCACATAGAGAAACAGTGCTTAATCCTAAATGAAAGAAATCAGCCTTAAAGGATTGCATGCAGCTCAATGCTATCATGATTATATCTAGGAAAGGTAAGTTCTAAAGCAGAAAGTCACCAGCAGCTTCCACATGTTTGGTGGAAGTGACATAGCAGAGTGAGGACACAAGAGAACTCTCAAAGCATAGAAAACAGCCAGTGTGATGGCTACACATTTCATTACACATTGGCCAAAACTCATGAACAGTATCTGTTTTAGTCAGGGCTTCTATTCCTGCACAAATCGTGTCATGTCATGACCAAGAATCAAGTTGGGAAGGACAGGCTTTATTCAGCTTACACTTCCAAATTGCTGTTCATCACCAAACAAAGTCAGGACAGAAACTCATACTGGGTGGGAACTTGGAGGCAGGAGTGGATGCAGAAGCCAGGGAGGGTGTTGCTCACTGGCTTGCTTCCCCTGGCTTGCTCAGCTTGCTTTCTTATAGAACCCAAGACTACTAAGCCCAGGGATGGCACCGCTCACAATGTGCTAGGTCCTTCTCCTCACCCCCTTGATCACTAATTGAGAAAATGCTTACAACTGGATCTCATGGAGGCATTTCCTCAAGAGTGGCTCCTTTCCCTGTGATAAGTCCAGCTTATGTTAAGTTGACACAGACAACCAGCCAGTACAGAGCTCAAGAATGAACTCTCTTGTACATTGTGCTGGGTAGGTTTCTATTCTTATGATAAAACATTGACTAAGAGCAACTTGAGAAGGAAATTTTATTTCAGCTTATATTTTATAGTTCATCCTTGAGGGACTCAAAGCAGAAACTGATCAGAGGCTGTGGAGGAGATGGGTGTTGGCTTGTTCCCCAAGGCTTGCTCAGCCCGATTTCTTACACCATCCAGGACTACCAGTCTGGGCATTGTAGCTCATAGTGAGCTAGATCCTCCCACATTAATCCTCAATCAAAATGAACTACAGACTTTCCTACAGTTAATCCGTTGGAGATATTTTCTTAACTGAGGTTCCCCTTCTTCTAATTCTATCTTGTATCAAGTTGACAAAAAATCTAGCCAGTCCAAAGGTTCTCAACCTTCCTAAGGTTGTAACTCTTTCATACAGTTCCTCATGTTGTGGTGACCTCAATCATAAAATTATTTTCCTAGCAATAATTTTGCTGCTGTTACAAATTATAATGAATTGGCTAGGCAGGATATCTGATATGTGATCTATATGAAATAAAAATCATTCAGAGGTTGAGGCATTATCTCAGTCATTATCTTTGGTGATAATGACATGTTCATATAGACTTACTGGATGTAAAAGAAAAAGTAACCCATTTTTTATTTGTTTATATATCTTTTGTGTTCTCAATGCCACTATTTAATATAAAAACCATTAAAGTATACTGGATTGTGAAGATATGTCTGTATACTCATGTTCATAGATGTATTTACCATACAAAAATGTACCTGAGCCTGCACATACACACACACACACATATTACTTTATGTATCATTAGTTAGTCTTGACTTGGAAGAAAATTCTGACATATTATATAGTATAGCTGAGTCTTCAAGACATCATGTTAAGCAAAACAAGCTAAGTACAAAGGAACTAATATTGAGATTTCATTCCTACTAGGTACATTCAAAATCATAGACCAAGAGTTGAATTCATGGATTCATGGATGGGAGAGAAGAGAGTTATAGTCTAATAGATAAAGATAGTTTTTCAGGATGAAAAAAAATCTCCAACCAGAAATGAATAGTTAATAGCAGTGGTAATCATACAACTATGTGGATTTATAAAATGCTATTGATGAAAGTTGTAAGTTTATTACAAATATTTTACTGAAATTTAAGGACTCAACTTGATGTATTGTATTCTAATTCAACTGAGATTCTCATAGAGAGTATAACTAAAAGGAAGATTTGTGTTCAAAGAATCGTAGAGACTAGAGCTAGAGATTCCAGAGCTAGGAATCCCAATGAATGTATCTGAAAACAGATGAGTTTCACACAAATAAAAGGATTTTATTGACACATGATATTCTATTACAGTAATAAATACAATACATTCCTCTAAGGCTTAGTTTGCAGTTCTGAAGCTGATGTGCCCATCAGGGGACCATCTTAACTTTTGGTATCATCATCTTCAAAGCTGCATTAAAAAGGAGCGTGTGTTGTCTGAGAACCAAACATCAGTCCCAGTGCTTCACACCATGGTGAATGTCCTTATTATCCCTGTCCTCCTTACTCCCCTGTTTTAAAATAGCTAGTGCTATGAAGTCAACATTTCAGATATAAAAATTATTTTTTTTACAAATATAAGTCATTATGTAATCATTCTTAAAATACAGCATTGTTATATATGAGTTTGAAACATTATTACTAAAATAAATATTTCCCAGAGAAAATTTCATTTGCATCACAAATTATAAAACAAAGCATATAAAACTAATTCACAATTAAATCTTTTTCAGAGTGTCTCCCCAACAACTCTGTGGAGAAAGTATGAAGTACACACAGCTAGCTGTCAGCACATGAACATATATCACTGCACATTTCCATGAGCATCTACCCACATAGCCCATGGCCTGTCTACATGTTAACCCCTGGACCTGGCACTGTGCTACACTAGTTTGCACTAACACTGCCTTCCTTCACTTCAGAAGTCTTAAATAACTGCTGCTTTCTGGGAACCTAAGTGTATCAATTTCCATATCAAGGAAGTTATCCTGGCCCCTTTATGGGACTGTAACAGTTCTTTTCCCAGGTCAGGGATGCATTCTGATAATAAGAATGTTTAGCTGTATGGTAGTAAGACTAGATGGTCGTAATCTTAATTTCCAAGATCTGGATATTCTCAATCCCAGTAGGTTATGAGATCACCAGATGTTGAGTGGGGCATCTTTCAATACCATCTAGTATTTTTATAATATTCTAACATTTGCTTGGAATGAGACAGACAATGTATAGATGGTAATACAGCTGTGTGCCTAAATATCTTGGAGGAAAGAAAGTTGAGTTATGAGCTATATAAGCCACTGTTTTTAGTTATCTTTACTTCCCTATATCTAAGAACTATAATTTCATTTCTTCAATAATGCAAATTAACCAGCTGCACTGAATAATGAGCTGAACAACTGATCTGGTTGGCACTTACAGCTGCCTTTCTAGCTACTATTAGGGGGCAAGTGTTTTCAGAAAAATCTGGCTTGCCATACACAAGGAGTCATCACCAAGTACCTGAAGGGCCTTTCAAGCAATCTGACCATGGCTAGGAAGTCTGTTACCCATACCCATATGAACATTTTTGATTTCTCTTCCAAAACAGTCTCTTAAAAAGCAAGTCGTGAGCTTCACCCTGCTTTCAAAGGCACGAGTAGTGGGGTTCGCCTCCTCCGAGTCCAGGAGCAGACTCCACACATGACGCTTTGCAATCATTTGCACTGACTCTCTTCTTCCCTCTTTCCTTCTTCTTTGCTTTTCAGTGTATATGTCCATTAATGTGCGTGTGTGTGTGTGTGTGTGTGTGTGTGTGTGTGTGTGTATGTACTTGCATGTGGAAGCAAGAGGATATCCACAGGTATTGTCCCTCAGGTGCCTGACCTGGAACTCTCCTCGTGGGCTAGGATCACTTGCCACAGAGCCCCTGGAATCCACCTGTCTCTGTCCCCAGCACTGGGGTTAGAAGCATGGGGAATGCCTGGCTTTTTCATTTTGCATGGATTCTGGGAACGGACTCAGTGCACTGAGCGACTTCCTCGGCATCCTAGCACTAGAGACGGGTTTCTTGAACTTCTTCTTCTGTCTCCTCTTTCAGAGCAGTAATTTGTGTCCGATGCTTTTGCTTGCTGGAGTGGCGGCCCTGGAAGAGCTTCATCTTTTCAGAGGAGCTAATGGCCTGCTGGAAGATACTCTTCTCACTCAGAAGTGCCTGAAGGGAGTCGTACTGCCAGACATTACCCTCCTCTATGACCTAGGGGAAAAGCCATTAGTGAGACCTCGGAGTGAAGAGCAGGCCAGTGCTGACACAGACACTGACCCAGGCCTAAAGAACAAAATCCAAAGAAAGCACCCAATTCAGAGCGTCTACTTCTCACTTAACTTTCACATCTGGGAAATTAGCTGTGGAAGTAGCGACAGGGATTTGAAAACTTAATGTAATACTGGCTGTTGCTCTCCTTTAGAGAACAGTGGAGCAACTGAATGAAGGGGCTTTGTAAAGCAGAATAATTCATGACCCATCTCTTATGTACTCTTCAACTGAGCTATACATACAATACCATTAACTTTGAGCGTCCTCACACCTGGGTCTGAGGCCTACTGATTCCAAACTGGCCAGATGTGACTGAGAATAATGCCTGCAGTGAATGATAACTTTTTTACCAGCTTGAGGTCAGAGAGTAGAGCTCCTTACCTAGCCCCTGATCCTGACCACCACAGAACTAGAGACGCGTCCACTCTCTAGGCACTGTCACTGGGCAATGGCAATAGGAACAGCAACGCTTCAGTAAAAAAGCATTTGCCTCCAGAATATCCAAAAGCCTTGGGAAAGTGAAAATGCTACATGCTCCTTGGAACTTTTAAACATGTCTAAACAGGAACTGTGACATTTGGGGGAAACATGAGAAGGTGTCTGACAGGGACACTACCCTGAATTGCAGTAGTAGTTGCAGGGATAATGGAACAGGCTTCTCTCTTACTACATTAAACCACTAATAAGGCCCATCCATATCTTCCCCGTGGGAAGTTTAGTTACTGAAAAAAACAGAAGAAACAGATAACCTTTTTTTTTCAATTGTACATTTTGTGACTTGTTCCCCATACAAAGGTCTGAAAGCACAGATATCTAGTGTCATTTAGTAATATGATACCAAAGTGGTGTGCTAAACTTCCCCATCACTTCACAGCTCAAGTCTAAGGGAAAGAGACTAAGGGTCCGTGGTAGATGTGTGACATACCTATGAACAAAGGGTATGCAAATCCTTTTGTGCAAGGTTATTTAAATAAATGGAGAATGAGATAGCAATCACGTGTAAACGACTCACCAAAAATCGCTGACAATCTAACATTGCTTCTATCCTGTGTTCACAGAGGATTACTGTGCAACCAGCGAAGGCCTGTTTTAGAACTCGTCGAATTACTTGGTATGTTCTAGCAAAGCAAGAAAATACCATATAAAACATTATAGTGTGAATTATGTACCTTTATCTTTGACTATATATATATATATATATATATATATATATGGACTTAGTTCTTTACTTAAAAATACTTCTAGCACATGTTGATACAGAATTAGCTACAGTCAGCTTTTAAACCATTCTAAGTATTTAATATACTAATAAAGCAAATGCTTTGAAAGAAAATTTCTTACTACATTTTATGTAGATTCAGCATCAGTTATTTACTTTGTGCTATTAATGTATTTATGATATAAATAGGATAGAGAGGGAAGCTGTGAGAGTGTGTACATCTAACTAAATATTTTATTATGTGTTAAGGAGATTGAAGAGTTTTATAAACTCCAGACTCTAGTCAGGAGGGAAAACAGACCTCTTGTTGAGAAAAATAAGTACTTGAACTCATGTTAAATAGTGAATTTCCCCTTGAAAATCATTTTGTACCCCCTACTTGTAGGCATGGTAGCTGAATGGGGATTTGTATCACTATGAATTAACTTCAATGACTCTATTTCTATTGCACTATTACCTAACAGGATTTCTGGAACTTACATGGGGTCTAGATGGGCACTGGGCTCATCAAGCAGTATGATTTTGGCCTTACTGAGAACTGATCGGGCCAAGCACATTAACTGCTTATGGCCATGGCTTAGCACATAACCCCCATCCACAAGGGTAAAGTTGAGCTGTCCAGGAAACTGCTCTATCACAGACTTGAGTCCAACCTGTAGAAAATAAGCAAAAACACTGTGCTTAGAAGGGGCATAACTAAAATCACTCAAGAGGCTGGCATTCTAAAAGTAGACATGAGTTTGCACAGAATAAATTTCACATCACCCTCAACTCCCACCTACTTCTTAGTTTAATTAAACAAAATATGACAGTAATATTGGTAGCTCTAAACAGACTAGTGGATTTCTTTCAGCCCCACACTTCATTAAAAAAATCAGTGTTTACCTGGAATCATGTTCCCTATCAGTGATAACAATTATACATGTTCCTATCAAATTATATATACATATATATTATATCCATATATATAGATAGATGGATATAGATAGATAGATATAGATATAGATAAATAGATGGATGCAATTGCAATACAATTCAATATGTGCCTTAAAAATAACAGATACAGAACCCAGTTATTCATTCCATTATAACTGACAGCAAAGGATCCAAGAGCAGAAAGCGTAGAAGACATGACATGTTCATCTCCTATCTGTAATACAGGATGAGAAATATCACAAAAATTAGCTGGGGAAACTTTAAAAGTTACATGACATCCTAATAGTTATTCCCTTCACTTATAAAATCTGAGAAATTGATAACTTTCTCATGAAGTAAGAAAATTTTAAAAGTTTAAAATGGAACACAACTAAAATTTAAAGGCTCTTATTGTTAGGGTAGAATATGAAGATTCTTTTAGAATTAATGGCTTATATTTTTAAACTGCAATTTTAAAGGGGGTTTAATAAAAAAGATCAGGAAAGCATTCTGTCAAAATTAAGGCATAATTATAGATGTCTTGGTGGTTGTTCCTTATTCAAATACATGTACATTATGTCTTCTTTGCTAAGAACCACTAAGTGTATCAGAGCTAAATAAATACAGACAGGATTGTTTCTTGCTCTTTACAAATCTGGAATTTTGTATGTGCAAGTAAGATATATATCCATATAACTATAACATATGCAGATTTAGATAAGGTCTTCAGAAAGAGCTTGTGATTTTGGAGACAAGTTCAGAAGTGGCTCACATCACTGTTTATGCCAGACTTTCATGTGCTCATTATGGAAGTTCAAACACGTGGCTTGTTAAAACTACCTTTTGTGTAAACTTGTTAAGGTTTAAAAGGTTTCTGGGGTAGTAGGGAATGTAGGTACACACAACAAGGATGACTGCCTGACTTATCACAGGGGACACAATATAAGGCTTTGTCCCTTGCATATTAGGTTTCAGACTAATGCCAACTCACCTCTTGTCTCCAGATTTTGGTTTTTTACATGGTATCAATGTGTATGTGTAAGCTCATGATTTTAAATGCCAATCTATAACCTAGAAGTTCTCCCAGGTATTCCTGAAACCTTTCATTCTGTCAGTTCTGGCACATTGATCGTTGTCTGGCCTTCTGTCATTTCTTAATAAACATCATACTGCAAGTATCAATGACTCAAATTGTCAATATGTCACAGAAATATTTTAGAGATCTCCCTAAAATGCAGGTTTGAGATCGGATCATTTCTGTTTTAAATCCTATAGTAGTTCTTTTACTGGAAGAATAAAATGCAATTGTTCTCATGTGGCATACGGGACACCTTGACGTCTCCCCTTCCCCTACCCCACACCTACTATCATGTCCAGCAGCATCAATTTTTAATTCTTTATACAGCTTAACATTATCAGGGTTTGTCCTACTGCTCAGTCTGAATATCCTTTTAAATATCCCTGCCTATCCACAGGACAGCCAGGCATCCTGTATTAGAAGTGTGTATGTTTCCCCTGTTAGACCATACATTTCTTGAAGGTAAATATCTGTTCTTCAGCCTCAACACATTCATTCATTCATTCATTCATTCACTCATCTTCAGTTATTTATTTAATGTGTACTATGATCTTCTAATGCTGTAAGCAAAGAAAAATGAGTCTTTAAGCATTAGAACTTAAAGATGATTGAATTAGTGCTAGTTTCAGCTCAGAAATTATATACTGTACTCTATAAATCTTTAAGACTCTATGAATACTTGTCAGATTAAAAAGCTAAAAGTAACAAAATATGTTTAGATAAATCAGTACTCTATACCACACTATTAAGTAGTATTTGTAGGATTTTGTTTTGTATAATAGATATTTTTAAAGTAAAAAAAAAAAAGTGTCTGGGTTTGGAGATTGAATATGGGAAGAATTCCCATGTGGGGGAGTCTCTGAATTGTCCTTCCTTCAGTCTCTGCTCCATACTTTGTCTCTGCAACTCCTTCCATGGGTATTTTGTTGGCCCTTTTAAGAAGGAATGACACATTCACACTTTGGTCTTCCTTCTTCTTGAGTTTCTTGTGGTTTGTGGATTGTATTTTGGGTAGTCTGAGCTTCTTGGCTAATATCCACTATCAGAAAGTGCATTCCATGTGTGTTCTTTTGTGATTGTGTTACCTCAGTCAGAATGATATCCTCAAGATCCATCCATTTCCCTAAGAATTTCATAAATTCATTGTTTTTAATAGCTGAGTAGTACTCCATTGTGTAGATGTACCACATTTTCTGTATCCATTCCTCTGTTGAGGGAAAGGAGCCTGATATAGCTGTCTCCTGAGAGCCTCTGACAGTGCTTGACTAATACAGAAGTAGAGGCTCATAGCCATCCATTGGACTGAGCACAGGGTACCCAATGAAGGAGCTAGAGAAAGGACCCAAGGAGCTGAAGAGTTTGCAGCCCCTTAGGAAGAACAACAATATGAACTAACTAGTACCCTCAGAGCTCCCAGGGACTAAACCACCAACCAAAGAGTACACATGGTGGGACTCATGGCTCCAGCTGTATATGTAACAGAGGATAGCCAAGTCAGTTATCAATGGGAGGAGAGGCCCTTGGTCCTGTGAAGGTTCTGTGCCCCAGTGTAGGGGAATGACAGGGCCAGGAAGCAGGAGAGGGTGAGTTGGTAAGCAGGGGGAGGGGGGAAGGAAGAGGGTTTTTTTTTTTCCTTTTTTTCAGAGGGGAAACTGGGAAAGGAGATAACATATAACATGCAAATAAAGAAAATACTTAATTTTAAAAAAAAGTAAAAGAAAACACCCAGAGGAAGCTCCACTCCTAGGCGCTCTAACATGCCCAGGATTAGAGGTGAGGAGGACTCAACATCTGTCCCAACACCAGGAGTAACTGGGAGCAGCAGAACCAGGCACACAGGAATTCCGCCGGCCCAGTGGCTCAGGTTCCTTCCAGTCTTTCTGGGCTGGTGCCCTGAGCAGACCTTGGGCGCAAGCTCCACAGTCAATCCTAAAACACCCAGAGGAAGCTCCACTCCCAGACGCTCTAACACATCCAGGATCATAGGATCCCAGGAACCACAGGATCACAGAGACAGCTTGACTCTGAGGAGTTCTGATCCAACCAGGATCACAGGAAGGACAGGCTCCAGTCAGATTTAGCAAGAGCAGGTAGCAGTAGAGATAACCAGATGGCAGGAGGCAAGCATAAGAATATAAGCAACACAAACCAAGGTTACTTGGCATCATCAGAACCCAATACTCCCACCATAGCAAGTCCTGGACATACCATCACACTGGAAAAGCAAGATTCAGATATAAAATCACTTCTCATGTTGATTATACAGGACTTTAAGAAAGACCTAAATAGCACCCTCAAAGAAATACAGGAGAACACAGGTAAACAGCTAGAAGTCATTCCAGAGGAAACACAAAAATCCCTTAAAGAACTACAGGAAAACACAATCAAACAGGTGAAGGAAATGAGCAAAACCATCTAGAATCTAAAAATCGAAATAGAAGCAATAAAGAAATCAGAAAGAGAGACAACCCTGGAGATAGAAAAACTAGGAAAGAAATCAGGAGCTGTAGATGCAAGCATCACCAACAGAATACAAGAGATAGAAGAGTGAATCTCAGGGAGTTATTTAATATTTAAACTGAGAAAAACGTATGTATTTTCAATATTGCTGTAGACAAGCATCTACATAAGACTGTTAAATTGATTGTTGTTTTATATCAAACAACTTTTATAATACTCATTTTTATTGTTATAATATTTTATAAATTTTAAATAATATAACAAAAAAGATATTGTAGGTATTGAAGGGGGGTCTCCGGGAGGAGTTGGGGTACAAAAGGGAAACAAGAATGTGATGCAACTCCATTTACTTAAAATATGTTTCTAAATGTTAACAAATTCAGATAAATTGAAATCATATAACTTTTCTCATCATAATGCAATAAAAGTTAAAAAGTAAAATCTAAAAAAAAAAAAAAAAAGGATACCCTTAGCAACTTTTGTTCCTGTTCTGCAAATTTCCCACTTAAAGGGCCACTGCTTATGCTAGTTACATTGTTTCTACAACAGTTCCATGGACTATTAGTGTGTAAAGATGATAAATTTTATAAATAATCTAACAAGGAAACAAAAACAAACAAACAAATAAATCCCCACATTCTAAAAGCATAGTCAAGGGGCCAAGATCACATAGCTTAGTGGGGCTGAAATAGCAGAGGGCCCCAAGTCAGGGATGCAGTTCTTTTCAGAATTCACCAGCCATCTTAGCAAGGCCTTTCATTTACTAAAATGAAGGTGGTAATGTCTATTGGGCATTAAGCATGAGGATATTTTCATGGCACATTTTATATGAGATAAAGGAATTCTTTACCTATTCAAGTCATTCAATCAGTACTTATCAAACATCACCCATGGATCCAATTACTGCAGGAACAAGAGAGACCAGGGCATGATTCCATAATCCTGGAGAACTTAAAGTCTCATAGGAGATACTGAGAAGCCAAGAGGTGAATTTCGATTCGGTGTAGGAAATTTTGAGGAGCTGAGGCATGGTGTACACCTAGGAACGTCTCCTTTCCCAATGCAGGAGGATCAGGAAGGGTTTCAGAACAAAGGGATGTGTAGAGGAAGGTTTGGATGGCGAGAAGGAGCAGGAGTAGTGGCTCGCAAGGGTTTCCCAGATACAGAGACCAAAAAAGGTGAAAAGCAGAAACAACTGCCCCAACCCTTTCCATAGAACTAGAACACTTTAGAACACTATGATCTAAAGAAAATTAACATTCACAGTAGAGGCACAGGGAGGGGTGATAATGTAGGCTTTGGAAAGCTCTGCAGAGCTGCACAGGGCAGCGAGCTGCTATGAAACAAGGCAGGAGGTTAGACTTTTGTCCCAGAGTCTTAGTAGGCTGACACACCTAACCGTGTTCCTGTTTGCCTATATGGGATCATCAACCATATAGGATTAACACCTAGGGTTTGTGCCTTTTCCCCTAAATCTCCTTCCCACTGCTGTAAGCTAGAGGTTGGTGCTTGGGTTTCTTTGTGGTCTCTTCAGCAAAAAACTTGTCACTCTTACTCAAACCATGGGACATTAAGGTTAGGTCAGCAGCAACTTTATGAACATAAATTTAAAAAGGACCAGTGGAAAGATACACCTAAAGATGGACTGGTAGACAAAATTTAACCATGTGACTACCTGTATTATTCTGGAATCTAAAGGCTTCTAAGCATATCTCCCAACATTTTAGATGATTTTATGATCTCACTTTCCTGCAAATTTTATGGAGACTTGGCAATACCTGTAAGTTTTACAAAGCCTAATACCTTCTTCCCCAAGTTCTCTCCCAGCACATTGTATTCTTACAGTTCACTCTGTAAAAGTACATCAAGGATCTTACAGTATATCACTAGCAATTTAGTTAATGTTTTCTTTAAAAACCTTGCGTTTGCTGGGTAATAAGGAAACCCTGATAATGAAAAACGGTTAATCTCTGTGCATTTTATTAGGAGAAGGTTAAGGTTGGTTACTCAAGGGGTTAGCATTTAGCACTCAGAGGCTTCAAAGCTCCTGGCAAGATCTGTTCTCAGGGGAGGCAGAAGAGTGAACATTAAGGGAGCAACAATGGGCAAAGTGCAAGGAATGCCAACATGAAAAACCTAACGCCCAACTCTCATGGAGCTGGCTGAGTTGAGACTTTGTGATTTTCAATTGTAAACTGATACCAAAATGTGTTAAGACTTCGGGGTTTGTTGAAGTGGAGTAATATATTCTCCTAAGAAGAAGGCATGACTTTGGAGAGGAGTAAAGGAGGGAATTCTAGGTTCCCATGTTTTCAGAAACTCATGTTAACATCTTACTGTCCAAGGTAGTGCTACAGAGGGATAAAATAAAACGTTTGGGAAGTGATTAAGTCATGAGGTCTGAGAATCCCCATGGATGGCTTTAACATTATAATGAAAGAGCCCCCACAGAGCTCATTGACCACTCATACTGAGTGAGGCACAGCAGGAAGTGCACCTCAGAAGTGACAGGAAGTATGGCCTTAGCAGATAATAAATATTGTCTGCTGGCCCCTTAACCTTGAACTTCTCAGTCTCCAACATGGTGAGAGAAACATACCTCATCTATGAGCCACAGAGTCTATAGAACTTTCGTAAAGCACCACGAACAGGCTATGGTAAGGAGCGACACCCCTGAAGGGGGGATGAGCCAAAGGTTCTGACGTGGAGGTGCCAGTAAATTAGAGCCCTGTGCTATGAGGTGTGATTACACGAATTCCTGTGTTCACACATGCATGCACAGGTAGATGTGTAAAACTGCCTATCGTCTATGGCAACTACACTTGTGTGTATGATCTACCTCTTTTAAAACTATTTTATTTATCACTCTTACCTCATCTGCAACTTTCCATATTTCTTCATCTCTCCATTTTCCAATGGGATCGAGGTTTTGTCTGAATGTTCCAGAAAAGATAAATACTTTCTGCAATGATAAAGATAATTAGAAAGTATAAATAACCTATACATCTTTTAATATTTCTCTCTCTATTCCAAGCTATTTCAAGTAAGAAATGGAACAAATGAGCATCCATTTATTCATTAGCTAGTTATACTTTTCTATATTTGCTTTACATCATTTTAAAGAAAAATATAGCAGCATTTAAAACTCATTTTGGATATTTTTTTTCTTATTTCAATACCCTTGGGATAAGGAAATTGAGGCCACCGTACTCTGGGGTGAATTGATTCTCTTCTATTAATATTCCTTTATACATCTTCTTACTCCTATGAACAAAGAGAAACTGAAAGGACAAGTTAGAAACCCATAAGTGATCATAGATTAACCATTTGTTCAAGAGCATGTGTGCTGGGGAAAGGGACAGATGCTCCGGTGTGGAAACAGAACTGCATGACCATCGTCAAGATGCTCCACTTGCAGTAACACTTCCACTTAGGTAGACCATGTGTTTAAGAGCAAACTACTGTTGTAAGAGATCTCAGGCAATAAGGAATATTTTAAAAATAATATTTAGTCCTTCTTTGTACACACAGAAGACTGGCAAAAAAAATTTTTGATGTCAATGTCTAAAATAATTTTCTTTCCTCTTATTATTTTGGTTGCATCTCTGTAACTTTGAAAGAGTTATATATTTAGTAGAATATACAACAGAAATATTTACTTGGGACAAACAGAATAATGTCACTATCCTGGAAGAATGAAAGGAATGGACAAGATGACTTATCTTCAGAACAGACAGTGGCTAATGGGAACGTGGCCTGCAAAGATACGTTGGTAGTTTGCTGCTGGCTGCATAGGTATGACTGAAGAGAGTAACCCAGTTTCTCTCATTCCCATGCTTTCGTAAAGCAGAGAAGTGCCACCCTACTTCTGTCCT
>JADRCC010518599.1:16633-36103 GCA_019843855.1 Hylomyscus alleni
TATGCCTTCATTCCTTAAATAACACCAAGTTTAGTTGGTGGGATGTTGTTCAGTTGGCAAAAAAATGCTTACTTAATTTGCAAGAAGCCTTGGGTCTCATCCCAGAAGTACATAAACTGGGCTCTGTAGCATGTGCCCTTAATTCCAACACTCAGGAGATAGAAAAAAGAGGGCAAAAGTTTCAGAGTTACCTTTTGTTACATATGAAGCTGGAGCCTAAGCTAGGTAATGTGTCTCAAAGAAAACTACTAAGAATACATGGACATCTATGAGGGTTGAAGGCTGTGTCTTTACTTTCTTTTTTAGATGCAAATTTTGAATAAACTCAGCAAAAGTTGCCTAAATGAGTGAGCTGATGTGGAGAAATAAAAGTACAAAATAATAACAATCAGAGTAAATGTTGTTTTTCCTCAGATTCGAAAATTAACTGCTATAAGCTATTTTTCTGGCTAATAAAGTTCTCTCTCCTCCTTCCCTCCATTCTTCCCCCTTTCTCTCTCTCTCTCTCTCTCTCTCTCTCTCTCTCTCTCTCTCTCTGTGTGTGTGTGTGTGTGTGTGTGAGAGAGAGAGAGAGAGAGAGAGAAAGAGAGACAGAGAGAGAGAGAGGGAGAGAGATCTACTGAAAGTGACTCAAATACTTACATATATCACAGTTCTTTAAGTATAACACTAACAACCCAATAAATACATGAAGATTCCTTATGTCTGCTTCAGAAATTATCTAACTTTTATTCATAAGTCTATAGTATATACTAGTTTACTAAATTTATGATGTTTTAACTTATTTATTTTAAGCAGATACACATTCAAAATTATGAAGGAAAAAAGCTGTCTGTCAGGAATCTAAAAGCTTTAGGTGTGGCAGATTTATTATGACTCTGAAATCTTGCAGGCTTTTGTTCATAATTTCATGTCTGGTAAAAGGTAATGGACTATATATCCAATTTTAAAGGAAAATCAACTAAACAAACTGGTTCAGCTAGCTTTCAATTGTATACCATCAATCAGACATTCCATTCCTTTAATTCAAAGAGAATCTGGCAGTCGCTTGCCTTCACGGTGCCAGCAGATGTCTTACTTCTGTTTCCTAAGCTGTTTAATCATCCACAAACTCCTCTGTATAACTGAAAGGTCTTTGGAGGTCAACCTAAACCCTTTCTCTCTGGTTTACAAATTCAAAATGAAGGCCCTGAGAAGTGGAATATTTTGGCC
This sequence comes from Hylomyscus alleni, assembly GCA_019843855.1. Lineage (NCBI taxonomy): Eukaryota > Metazoa > Chordata > Mammalia > Rodentia > Muridae > Hylomyscus > Hylomyscus alleni. The sequence continues at coordinate 17,846 of JADRCC010518599.1, forward strand.
AGAACAGCACTCTCAGATCTGCTGTGAACCAATAAAAAAAAAATGCACCTGAAGCTTTCAAATCCCAGGGAATCCCTATTGCCCTTATAAGAAATTACTCACTAATAGGTCAGTTGGGACAAGCAAATATTTGATATTTACTTAATGTCATGTATGGTATAAAAGGCAGTTCTTGAGACTCTAAGCATTATAAAGAGATCACCATTGTTCCCCACATGTCCCATCTCCCTGTAGCTGCTGCCTCCACTCCTCAACTCTGTGGAAGTGGCTAAGCCTACATGGACTTCCCACAGCTGATCACATGTCGCTGTGACAGGCAATATGCTTTATAGTACTAGATGTCAAATGAAAACGAAAAAGTAATCCAGCTTATGTGGTGACTGTACTTAATATAAAATAGATTACTAGGAGAAGTGACTATCCCTGCTTACATATGTATGTGTACATCATGAATAGTTCCCTTGAAATGTGGCCCAAATACTCATAGATATTGACAATGGTTAAAATCTCTTTGACAATCTCTGCAGCAGTTTCTGATATCGCATCTCTACAATAAAAATCCATCCCAGTATCACCATGAAGAGTCTCAGGTTGCGATAGAAGGTTTAAAATTAATGATTGTTTTGGTTTAAAGAACATCTATCAACTAGAAAATTATGAATGACATATTTCTGCTGAGAACTATTAACTGCTTGTAACAAATACAGATTGTTCTACTATCAGTGTATATGCAGGCCATTGATTTAAATATAGAAGACCGCATATAGGATAGTTAAGGTTCCATTTCCTAGAAATCCAGAGTGCTTCATATCAGTTTTTATTCTACAAAGTTTTAGTATAAACCTTTCCAAAGATACATAAAAATGATTTCTAATCAAAGCATATAATCAAAGGTTTCAAATTTTAGGATCCGAAATAGCTAAATTGTGTTGTATTTATTTGAAAATCAGACATGACAGTTATTTTTCAGCCCTTCCTGGAATCCTACACTCTGTCCAACTGTGAACCTCAGTAAGTTCTAATTAACCACATCACAGTGTGATCATTTGAGAGTCCCTCATGTATAGACCAACGTACCACCCACCCTTCTCCACTCCCTTCCTCAGCCCAGGAGCATTAGCACCCTTCTACTGGACCATGCCATGACTTATAATACCCTTTAAGCTGTGATATCCTCTGGCCCTTCTCCCTTTACCTGCATATTGGCCTATCCTTTTGATTGTTCACAGTCTGCCTGCCTAGAACCCCATGTACCCAATCTTTCTAAACCTATAAACTTTATGACACTCTATGGCATTTGTTCATTACAACTTTCTTTGTGAAATTGTGCAAACTCATTTATTCATACTTATACAACATACTCCCAGTCCAGTAGAGAGACAAAGGAGAGATGACTTCCCCTCACTGAATTAAAAATAACTACCATAACAGAGAATAATGATCAAGCAGTGTGGGAAGGAAGGGCTTAAATACTTTTCATTCAATTTCCCCAAAAGTACAAATAATTGTTATTATTACTATATTCATTTTACAAATAAGGAAACTAAGACAGAGAAATTATACAGCTGTCCTAAGATTATACAGATTAGGGCCCAAATGCTGAAAGAATCGCACATGTGAGAGACAGCAACATTTTGTGATTCAGCATAGAACAATGTCTTTTGAATTCCTCTCATCCAAGGTGTTAAGTTACATGTCTTACAACAGAAGGGAAAATTCAGAAGAAAAGTTTTTTTATTTAGTATTTCTATCCTTCTTTTTGTAACTCTGCTTCCAATTTCTGGTCATTCTGTTTAAATCTTGTGTAACTAAAGAAGATAGGCAGATCATTTGAAAATGAGACATATTAGAAGTACAAGCAGAAATCCATAAGCAAGGTTGGAGATCCCATCTGGGTTTGGATAGTTAAAGCAGAGCATTTGTGTTAAGACAGGGAAAAAATGCCCCCAAAACAAACAAATAAAGAAAACCCCTCAGTTCATAAAGTCTAACCAGTAAACAGTTATATGTTTTCTGCAATCAGAGAGAAAACAAGAAAAGAAAGGAGACAAAACAGCAGGACAGGAAGAACACAGATGTGCTGGCAGGAGGACAGCTAGCTTAGGTTCTGGACATCTCTCACTGCCTATACACTCCCTCACCAGTCCACAGCTGGACAGACAGCCATGGTTCATTACTCACGCTCAGCCACTCGCTTTGTCCTTACTTTTTCTATTTTTAATCTCTGTCACACAGCAATGAGCATCGTTTTGAGTTTCTCATTAGAAGTTTACAGGTTGGATTGGAACTTCTCTGACGTATCAATGACAAGTGGTATCTCTATATCTGATATAACTAAAAGGCTGTGATATTATAATTGTAAGCACAAGATATAATAATTTTATATAGTAAATTTTAAGCTGCCATCACCAATTTCATTGTTTATCTCTATACATGCTATCTGATCTGATATCTTTCAAAATAAAAGATACCTCAACTCTGCCTGTGGTGAGAATGATGCATGGATGGTATTTTCAAACCATTAAGAAAAGGAGCCAGTGAGATGGCTCAGTGGATAACACACACTTGCCACACAATCCCGATGACCTGAATCCAATGTCCAAATTCTATGCTAGAAGGAGAGAACTTTTTCTTGAAAGTTGTGTTCTGACCTCTTCAAGTGAGCCGTGACATGACGAATACACCCACCCAGCCTTCCTTCCTCTCATCACATACCACATACAATAATAATAAACAAAAATAAAAAGTTCCAGTCCTTTACTCAGAAGAATTTACAACCTTCCAAATTTGTAACAGAAGCTTTAAAATAATTGTTTTCATTAATTGTCTGCGTAACCAGGTTCAGAGTTAGTGAATGCTTTTTTCTTGGTAGTCTAATTACCTGAGTCAATAAGATGCCATCTATTAGCTTCACTGCCTCCTCTTCTTCACTCAGAACTCACAACCAAGACAGAATAAATGAAAGAGGCTCTGCTTTGGAATACACATGATAGTCTGAATTCTGGGCTGCATGGATTCTGAGATTGCTATGTAGTTACTAAACTAGGAAAGGAGGGGAAAAACCTGTTAAGAACTGCCCAAACCAACGGGACCTTGTGACTGCACAGCTAATGCTTTTGGATCTCTGCATAAGAGAGGGTATGCTTTTCAAAGTACCTGTTTCATGTATCTGCAAACCAGGGGCCAATGAACCTGCAATATTACACTATCTCAGTGTAAGAGTGACCTTCTGAAGTACATCCTTGTTAAAGGAGACAGAGGGGAAACGAAAAGATGAAAAAGCAGACCAAACTAGTTTTCTTCAGATATTCGATTTTCTCCTTTTATCTTTCTAAAGCTCACTCCAGGGAGGGAAAGTGTGCAGCAATTCTAACTTTCCAAGAAAAGACAGAAAAGGCAAAGTAACCCTTAGTTTAGACATCAAGCATATGAGGACTTTCTTTTCTTTCTTTCTTAGGTTTCACATGACATTTAAAAATTGTCATTGAAACACGTTAACCATGCTGGCTGAGGTTCTTGAGACCCTGAGACAAGCAGCTCTATGCCTCTTAGCATCATTTCTGAAGGACCCCCTCAACACACTTTTTCATTTTTTTTTAAATGTAAGCCTTAAATCCATAAAAGAGCAGAAATGAATAGAGGCAAGTTTGAAGAGTCATTTAAGCAGAAAGGCAGGACAGATTTTCCCAGCTCAGGCCTACTGCATTGTCCTCTGTGCCTGGCATAAGTTCCTCAGCAGAACTGGCAAGGGGGATGGAGCCCTTCTGTTGTGTAGCAGCTATGATGAAGAGCAAGAGGAACAAACGTTGAGAGCTTGACTTTTCTTGTGAGCCGATGTGTGCCAACAAGAGCAGCAAAGGCAAAACCTCCGCAGGAACTTTGTATTCCTAGCGTTTCTTTATCTTTAGACCATCTGACATCCCTTTTGTGTTTTTGAGAAACACACAGTGTTTCCACAACTTCAGCCAGGATGAAGCATCTGGAAAAATGGCACACCATAGAAACGAACTGAAAGCATCAGTTTGGTGGTTACAATATCTATTGTCTCTCCACTTGAAAGGAGCAAATGTTCTGTGAAGATCATTTATCAAGAAACACAAGCATTTTCTTGGTCTAGCTTTGTAGTTGGTCTACCTGGTGATACTCCCGGAATGTTAATTTTGTGTTAAAAATACAGAAGTGCTTTAAAGAGCCATCTTAGTGGATTGGAGTCAGTGCTTTGTAGAACAAAAGGAGGAAAAGTCTCAGAGAAAAGGGCAAACACCAGCAGAAATACTGCAATTCTTCTGTCTTCTGTCTTAGTAACACCATCTCTTGGTTCACATTTGGGTCACGTTGACCGCAACTGTTGCTGTTTCTTCTCTACACAGGAAGTCAGCATGTGCTGTCACACGCATAGAAGAGCACTATGGTGGTAGAGATGCTGTACTGCCCGAATCAAAAAGTGACCTTTACAACAATCTAGATTGACCTGACATTGTTATTCCTATTCAAAACTCCAAAGGAAAATAAATCACTGCACTTCAATTTCCAAATTCCACTATGTCCTGCTTCCAGAAGCTTAGGATCTCAGAAGCATCCTCCATGTCTTGCAAAGCGTTTAGCCACGGGCTGCTATCACTCACTCGGAGATCACGAACTGAAGCAGGACTATGAAGCTGCTCACAACGACGGACCCAGGCTGCTGCTACCGATTGTGCTTCAGGAAAACACTATCAAAATGCTTCAAGAAATAGACATCACACAGAATTCCAAACTTTGTGAGAAACTTTCATTCCATATGCGACATTTTTCTTGCACAGTAGACAAGATGGTAGGACCTACCAAATACACTTTGCAGAGTGATATGAATCCCTTAAGTGTGCCAAATAATGATAAAAATGTTAATTCGTATTGCTTTTGACATTTTTGTGCTCACCTGTGTTATCACTCCGAAAGATTTCCTCCATTCTTGTAAGGTCACTGAATTCCATGAGACACCATCGATCTGTATATCACCTTTAATGTTCAACAATCGTAAAAATGCTGACAGCAAAGTACTTTTTCCTGAGCCAGTTCTTCCTAAGAGCCCCACCTAGCAGGAAAAAGTGATGGCATTACTCTTGCACTAAGGATAGCACCCTATATATCCACTCAGTACTGCTCTCCAACCAAAAGCAGTGGGGTTGTTTCTCTTGTCATGTAACCACTAAAGCCTTTTGACACGCTCCCAATTCTCATCATCATCTGGAACTGATCTGGAACTCATCATCATCTGCCACTGAAATCAGAAACTGGCCACACAGCATTGTATTCCTGATGTGGGCTTCATTGGCTACTAACTTTTACTAATGAGAAAAAGGGGAAAGTGTTCTTTTTTAAGACAAGAAAAAGTAAAAACAGTCTATCTTGATGCACATCATCTTTATGGATGGGCTCAAACTAGAAGCAGGGACCTGCTGCCTGCTGCACTTTTGAACATGGATACAAACTTAGTGCTTACTCAAAATAGGCCTAACATTAGTTACTGTCCCTGGACTAAATTTATTTCCTCATTGATGAAGCAACAGTTGTCCAGCATGTACAAGGTGGAGGGATTGGGCCCCAGCATTGAAGAAGGGATTTGGATTCTGCCCTTAAGAAATTAGCAGTGTCAAGATCAGGCCTGATGATAAAATACGGGCATGTTCAGTAAACTACAGATTCCCACAGAATGCTCGTGGAGCAGAGAGTCGAGATCACTCAGCATCTCAGCAATGCTCAAATCAAATGCTAACATATGGCTCTTCTGGCCAGAAGGAAACTCCAAGAAGCAAAAAACATATTAAGGAAACTCTTCTTGCTATCCAAAGGCCACAGCTGCGAGAGCACAGCATCAGATTAAGGCTATCTTCCACTCAGGAGATAGGAGTCCAGGTAGCCCCCAAAGCTCACATTCTTTGTTCTGATATAAGCTCAGTTCCTTGCAATAACTAACTGATCACAGAATAAACTGCTGTACATACGCAACACTTAAATTTGTTTCATGCTGTTCACGTTGCCCCTTTATTTCCTATTGTTTGACTTCTTTAGGGAAAAAATAGCCTTTTTGAAAAATGTTCTTTACATATATGTGGTTGGTGAAAAACTGTCTGTTTTTGATAAACTGCAAATCAGTACTTTAAATAGATTATAAAATGAATTTCTAAATATTTACAGATACTATACTTATTTCATGTAGGCTAGCAATAACTTATAAACTCAAACTGTGGCATGGGCCACAACCAATGAAAATAATAATAATTTAGTGAGTAAATTACTTGGCAATAATGTAGGCCTTTGTGGTAAGCTTGTAAAGAGCAGTAACAAGAGTGATTGCCTTCCTACCCTCAAAAGAGCTCTACAAGGTAATTTTTATGAATCATTGTTTTGGGAAAATAAGCAAATGTTATGAAGAAGAATTTTGCAATGATTTATTTTCTCCTTTATTTGCACAAAAAATATGAATTCAACAAAGGTTGCATAGTTTACCTGTTTTTTTTCCAGTTTCTCCAGCTTCGATGGTGTATTTACATAATAAATACTTAGATTAGCTGATAGATTGGAGGGTAGAAGGATGGGAAAATGGGTGGTTGGAAGAATGGAGGAATAAATGGACTCATGTGCACTTGGCTTACAAAAGGTGCTCAATACTGAGGTTGACTGAAAGACAGTCAGATAGATGGGCAAATGAACGAGCATACATATTGTTAAATATATAATAAATAAATATACAATAATTTTGTTCAATGACTAGATGAAATATTAATTTTAAAACCTGGAGGAGTTCCACACTGCCTGCTTTCATCTCTGTGCTAGTCCATGTTGTGCGAATACACATTAACCATATGTTATGATTTTTCCAACACTACAATGTTAAATAAGTTAAATAAGAAATCAGAATAAGTCAGTGCAGGTGATATATAGGAGAAAAAAAAGAAAGTAAAAGTGGACAGATGGAAGAGAGTTCATCTACTGGATGGTTGGTAGAATGTACCTCGATGTACTAATCCCTAGTAGAGTTAAATGAGCTCACTGCATTTCCTCCAAAAGGAAATACATTTTCAGAGAACTCAGTTCTTATGCTGGCATAACACTGGGCTGGGAGGCAATCATTAAATACTTTCCGTAGCTTTAAACCCTTTGGCTATTGCTCCGGTTTCTTCACAGCAAAGCGCTGGCATGTATATCGTCTGACGAGTTTTTCAACAGCAAGGAATCTAATTGATTCAGACCCTAACAAGGATGTATTGTTGAGTAATTGTCACATAATAATTATCTTATTTGTAAGAGTACTTCCTGCAAACAAGCTCTTAAGATGTGTCCTAAGTATGAGTCAATGTTTTTTAGTAACCTCAATGCACCTGAACTCTGCAAAATTTAGATCAACATAAATCAAATTACAATCTGGAGAGCTAATCCGAGCCAAACTTGGTAGGAGCAGGAATTCCATTGTGTCAAGAGTAGAGGGGTTGGGTTGTGGCATGGTCCCTTTAAAGCACCTTATCTTTAATGGCAGAGGGAAATGCATGGTAATTATCTCGTTTCCTTGTAGTCTCCAGAAACTAAGACAGACAAATGAAACATCAGATTCATGGGTGATTATAACTGACACTTATATATTCACACACCTATTTATTATTAATAAGACACTTGGGCTGCTGGAATTGTTAAATGATTCTGCAGCCTCACACCAGATTTTATAAAGGCAGAATGGGGTGTACTATTAGCAAATCCACAAATTTAGAAGTGCTCATTCGATGAGAACACTGATATTCTTTTTGGGTTGTGTTGTTGTTTGTTTTCATTTTTTTTAAGACAGGGTCTTTCTGTGTAGCCCTGGTTGTTCTGTAACTCACTCTGTGAACCAGGCTGGCCTTGAATTCATAGAAATCCACCTGCCTCTGTTTCCCAAGTGCTGGGATTAAAGGTATGTGCCACCACTAACTGGAAAGTTACTCCATCTTAAGTAAAAAGTTAAGCAACAAATTTTCTGTCAGAAAGGTAAAGCCACAGAGCAAATGACTGTGCCCGTAGAGCTGGAGAGAAAGACAGCAGATATAGACAGTCACAAAGACCAGCAGAAACTAGCAAACAGAAACCTTGAGCGAGCATGAACAAGTACTACGCTCAGTACATTGAGAAGATGACCAGGACTCATTGTGAACCATAGAGAGGGAAACAATTCCTGGCACCTCCAGTGAACTCACAGGAAGACTGGAGGAAGTTCCTCTAGCTTTCAAGCAACCTCACAAGAGAGTGGTCATTCTGAGATAGGCCACAGCACTGTCTTCCATTTAAGACCTCTCTTGAGTGAGACTATTTTATCTTTTATAACTTAGAGATTTTTCCAAAAGCCCAGCCTAACTGACTTTAGGATATAGAAATATTTAGTGCTAGCCCACTCTAACCATTCTGTACTACCTAAAGGTGTGACCAAGCTGGTGGAACATAAAGCTCACAGCTGAAGATGTAACTTCTCTCTACACTCCAACACACGTAACCAGTCTATTACTAATAGCCTACAATCACAGGCCCTTTTCCCAAGCATGTCATCTATGTCTCCCTCTCAAGAGAAAACTAGGAGATATGTTGAAATAGAAAAAAGGAAATAATAAGCAATATTAGGATAGAACAAAGCCAAATGTGACAAGGACACTGTAATTAATAGATTGGGAATGCAAAACAACTGTGACTAATGTGATAAGGGTTTTATCATGAAAAAATGGTATATAGTAACAGATGGATCATTAGTAAACAGAAAGGGGTCATTCTAAGGAAAATCAAAAGACTTCTACAGCTATAGCAAAAAAAAAGCAAGCCAAGCAAGCAAACAAACAAACAAACAAACAAAATCATGTACAACAAAGATGGAAGATGCCTTGAGGAGCTCTACAACAGTTAAGATGTGTGAGGAAAGAATGCTGAGCAGCCAACACGGACATGCCTCTCAACAACAACAACAACAACAACAACAACAACAACAACCACTCCCCCCAGCACAGCCCAGAATCAAGGCACAACTAGGAAAGGTGTAACTTGTATATAATGTAAATACCAGAAAGAGAAAGAAGACAGAAATGAAGAAAGAAGAAAGAAAAAGAGAAGAAAGGATGGAGGGGAATATTTCAAACAAGAGTTACTATGCGGGTTCCCTCAAAAATTAGTGTCACATGCTCAATTCATACACAGAGAAAAATAACCAGAATGTTGCTCGAAGCCAAAAAAAACCATACCACAGCACATCAGCTAGAAAAGACAAAATGTTTTAAAGAAATCCTCTTGAAGGAATCCCAGAGGAAAAATATATTATTTATTAAAAATTGAGCTAAGGCCGGGCAGTGGTGGCACATGCCTTTAATACCAGCACTTGGGAGGCAGAGGCAGGTGGATTTCTGAGTTCAAGGCCAGTCTAGTCTACAGAGTGAGTTCCAGGACAGCCAAGGCTACACAGAGAAACCCTGTCTGGAAAAACCAAAAAACCAAAAAAAAAAAAAAAAAAAAAAAAAAAAAAAAAAAAAAAAAGAATTGAGGTAAGAAGTAAGGGTACCATAAGGTCAGGAAATGAGTGGAATAAAGAGGAAAAACAACACAGAAGCAATGTGCAGTAAATAGGCTTATCTTGAAAGATATGTTAAGAAAACTTACTCAGAAAAGACACAACTCAGATCTACAAGGAATTGCAAACTTGGAGCTAAATGAATAAAGGAAGCATTTTAGAAAGTAAAATGCTTTTCTTACTCTTACTGGGTCTAACAGGAAAACTTACTTAAAGTCATTTTAATAACATCTATTTGCACATATGATCTGTGAATATACAAAGTGATCCATAGAAAGAATATAAGCCACAGGAGGGAGAAATAAGGACTACAGGGTGCTGATGCTACTTATGTGATAACATTATTCTTTTAAAATGGACCTGGATTCATTGTAAATATATACTGTGAACTCTAAAGAAACTCATAAATATTACAAAAGTGGAATTACCATGTTAGGAAATGAGAAAGATGTGGAATCATAAATGCTAAAGAACAGCAACAGAAAGGAAAGGTTTAAGGTAAAATTAGGGGTAAAAAGCAAGAGCAAGGAACAAAAAGCAGAAGGAGCCATAACGACTGCACATGTGCCTACCACTCTAGATGCTCATAGTCTAAACTCTAAACGCACCACTTGAGAGACATGGATTGGCAGAGTGGCCCAAAGAACTAAGATATAACTACCCATTGCCTAGAAGAAAATCACTCAAGTTTAAAGCCTCATATAAGTTAATTAAGGGATGGATCAATTTACACTATGCCAATCAACCAATTTGGTGCTATTATGAACAATAGCATAGAACTATGAATAGTGATGGTTGTATTTCTGGTGCCTGTTGAGTATTTAAAGGCATCTGCAGTTGGAAAATCTGTAAGTAATTACATGTTTGCAAGTATAGTCACATTCAAATACAATCACATTTACAATAACTTGTTCTATAGACTCTAATTCAAATTTCATATGAAACATAATAACTTTGCACAGTCACACCTTCAACTATGTATAAAGAATACTAATTGTATAATTATGTTATGCTACAAACGTTTTTTACTAACATATTGCTATGGTTGTTGCAACTCACTAACAAAGCAAGTAATGCTGAAATCTCACCCTCTGTCCAGGATTTATTGAAAAAGAAATGTTCTCCAATATAGCATTCCCGTCATCCACGTATTTCACAGAAAGGTCTTTGACAACCATTTCGCCTCCAGAGGGCCAGATATCGCTTTTCTTCACATGTTCATTCTTAATGACTAAAACATTAGATGATCCTTCACTATGTAGTTCTTTCATTATCTGTGCAGACATACTTTCTTCTGTTTGTATATCAATAAACTTAAAGACTCTGCTCACAGATCGCATCTGAAATGAAAACAACAGTATGTTTGTTCGTTTGAGAACTCTAGACATTTTCATAATTAGTTCGACGTTGCCTAAAAAAATAATCTTTAAATTATGATGCAAGCTACCTGTCACTAGGTTATTTGTCAGGGTTTTCAGTGAAGTAACAAGAAATAATTAGATATAATTAAATGCTTAGCCAGTGAAACAACTAAGACACATATAATTGGGCCCTGTAGAGACCTGTTTATGTTTGTGATTGCTTAAATCTCAGTTACACAGTCCACACACAAATAACCAAAGTATCCTCAAGGGCATAGATGATGTCAAAGAGAAATATTTTCCCCACTATGACAGTACTACACAGTCTGTTGTAAGATAATGGGGCACTGCAGACAGTACTGCCTCTCCAGTTTCTTTAAAAACTGTTTACAATCCTATATGTCAACTCAGATATTTGTAGACACCTGATGCTTAGTCAACTTATCTTTCTTTCTTTCCTTCCCTCCTTCCTTCCTTCCTTCCTTCCTTCCTTCCTTCCTTCCTTCCTTCCTTCCTTCCTTCCTTCCTTCCTTCCTTTCCTTCACTCTTTGGCATTTTTTCAAGACAGTTTTTCTGTGTAGCCCTAGCTTTTCTGGAACTTACTCTGTAGACTGTCTTTGAATGTATAGAGGCCCTCTGCCTCTACCTTCCAAGTGCTAAACTGAAGGCATGTACCACAACATCTGGCAGCTTCATCAATTTTTAGTGAATCCATAATGTCTAAGTTATTGCAATTGTGATAAAAAAAACTGCATGGTATTGGTACAGTGACAGGCAGGTAGGTCAATGAAATAGAATTGAAGATCCAGAAATGAACCCACACACCTATGATCACTTGATCTTTGACAAAGGAGCTAAAACCATCCAGGGGGAAAAAGACAGCATTTTCAACAAACACTGCTGACTCAACTGGCAGTTAGTATGTAGAAGAATTTAAATTGATCCATTCCTATCTCCTTGTACAAAGCTCAAGTCCAAATGGATCAAGGAAGTCTACATAAAACCAGATACACTGAACCTAATAGAAAAGAAAGTGGGGAAGAGCCTTGAGCACATGGGCAGAGGGGAAATTTTCCTGAAGAGAACACCAATAGCTTATGTTCTAAGATCAAGAATGGACAAATGGAACCTCATAAAATTGTAAAGCTTCTGTAAGGCAAAGGACACTATCAATAGGACAAAATGGCAACCAACAGACTGGGAAAAGATCTTTACCAATCATATATCTGATAGAAGGCTAATATCCAATATATACAAAGAACTCAAGAAGTTAGACTCCAAAGAACCAAATAATCTTACTTAAAAATGGGGTACAGAGCTAAACAAAGAATTCTCAACGGATGAGTACTGAATGGCTGAGAAGCACCTAAAGAAATGTTCAACATCCTTAGCCATCAGGGAAATGCAAATCAAAACAACCCTGAGATTCTACTTCACACCAGTCAAAATAGCTAAGATCAAAAACTCAGGTGATAGCAGATGCTGGAGAGGTTGTGGAGAAAGAGGAACACTCCTTCATTGCTGGTGGGATTGCAAGCTGGTACAACCACTCTGGAAATCAGTTTGGTGGTTCCTCAGGAAATTGGGCATAATACTACCAGAGGAACCAGCTGTACTACTCCTAGGCATATACCCAGAAGATGCTTCAACATGTAATAAGGACACATGCTCTACTATGTTCATAGCAGCCTTATTTATAATAGCTAAGAGTTGGAAACAACCCAGATGTCCCTCAACAGAGGAATGGATACAGAAAATGTAGTACATTTACACAATGGAATACTACTCAGCTATAAAAAAAAACAATGAATTTATGAAATTATTAGGCAAATAGATGGATCTCGAGAATATCATCCTGAGTGAAGTAACCCAATCACAAAAGAACACACATGGTATGTACTCTCTGATAAGTGGATATTAGCCCAGAAGATCAAAATACCCAAAGTAAAATCCATAAACCACAAGAAACTCAACAAGAAGGAAGACCAAAGTGTGGATATGTTGTTTCTTCTTAAAAGGGGCAACAAAATATCCATGAAAGGAGTTGCAGAGACAAACTATGGAGCAGAGACTGAAGGAAGGACAATCCAGAGACTGCTACGCCTGGAAATCCTTCCCATATTCAGTCATCAAATCCAGACACTATTGTGGATGCCAGCAAGTACTGGCTGACAGGAGCCTCATATAGCTGTCTCCTGAGAGGTTCTGACTGTATCCAACTAATACAGAAGTGGAGGCTCACAGCCATCCATTGTACTGAGTAGAGGGTCCCCAGTGAAGGAGCTAGAGAAAGGACCTAAGGAGCTAAAGGGTTTGCAGCCCCTTAGGATGAACAACAATATGAACTAACTAGTACCCTCAGAGCTCCCAGGGACTAAATCACCAACCAAAGAGTACACATGGTGGGACTAATGGCTCCAGCAGCATGTGTATAGCAGAGGATGGCCTAGTCGGTCATCAATGGGAGGAGATGCCCTTGGTCCTGTGAAGGTTCTATGCCCCAGTGTAGGGAAATGCCCAGGCCAGGAAGAGGGAGAGGGTGGATTGGTGAGCAGGGTTAGGGGAGAGGGAACAGGGTTTTTTTTTCTTTTTTTTATTTTTTTTTCTTTTTTTTTTCAGAGGGGAAACCAAGAAAGGAGATAGCATATGACATGTAAATAAAGAAAATCTCTAATAAAAAAAGTTATTGCACAGATAGAATGTGAAAAAATTTACACTTCTAATAAATATTACTTAAAAATCAATTTCCATCATTAGCAAAATGTAACCATATACAAAGGTTACATTTTCAATTCCATGGAATTGTGGTATAGTGGCTTCTTCTTCCATCATCTTAGAGTAGATGCTTGGTTCTGGAGGCCATGTGGCACAATAGACAGGATAATATGCACTGGCAGCTAGGTCTAAAGTGATACTCCCTAGTAGAAGGGAGATGTGAGTTCAGGATCCTCCTCTGGGACTCAAATCATCAGTTCCCTCCTATTTCTCTTCCCTTTCAGCTGGAAGTGATATATACCTAGATTTTGGTCATTTTGAAAGATAATACACATCTCTTTGACCTAAGCACTGTACCCTAACTTGATCAGTGATAGTCACCATTAAAGTCAAATCCAGAACATTTAACATTCCATGTGTTAGATGGAACATACGTATTGAGTGTTCAAATTGAAAGTTTATAATTTGATTCTTACTATCTCAATGCTTAAAATGAACCTCAAGTCTAACTATTCTTAGCCTGGTGAAAATATCCTTAACTAACACATGCTTTCTTAACAGTGAACACTCGATAAAACATATGAGCAAAGTGTAGTTCAATATCTAAGGACGTTTTCTGACAGTCAGATAAAGTAGCAAGTGCAGGCACTTTATAACTACTGAAATGCCATTATGGAATAGGCTAGTCACTATCCAATTTCTTGAACCAGTGGGCTGTGGGCATGTTGATCGCCTCTAGAAGGGGAAGTCACACCAGAACCACAGCATTCTTTCAAGTCTCAAAAATAGTCTTTTTAAAGTCAAGACATGACGACAGTTCAGCATTTTGTAGTCATATGAACAATGACTTTTATGCTTCAAAGGCCAAGGCCCAAAGAGACATACAACTGTAGGTGATCATAGCTTCAAAGAAAGTGATCATTGGAGCTCAGGCTCAGATGTTAATCTGGGCAAGAAAGGATGACTTCAATAATTATAAAAATGAAAACCCACTCTCTGGAACACTGAAGAGACTTAGTAGTTTTGGAAAAAAAAAATCTTGTCATTGATAAACTTAGGATGGCTAAGAAACAGTCACCCTCCTCAACCCACAATCAGAAGCAAAAGGAGGCTGTCCACGAGGAAGGGCAACTTGCAAGGTGTCTTGTCTTATATCCCAAGAAGCATGGAAGAAACCAAGAGGTTCTGCAAAAAAGAGAAGACAGAACAAAGTCTCCCAGATAATTTTTCTAGACAAGATAGGAAAATCGGTGAGTCATGGAAAGCGAGCTCAGAAAGGATCATGCAAAAGGGACTCAACTCACTGCAAAACTAACATGATCTCTGAATTAGCCAGAATCCTTCCCTCCCCTCAGCAAAAGCAACATTAACTAACTACAGCACAGCTGAAGCCCTATGGATTGTATGCTTGCTTTTCCTGTCAGTGGTTCATATCCTCCATAAAAATGGATCTCAGCTTTATGGAAAGCTTGGGCAATTTGGTAGGTCCTTCTTAAGAAAAAGAATTCAAATTATGCATACCAAATTAACTATAGAGTTATTATTATCAAGTCCGAAAGTAAGGGGCCCATCCTTCCGGGAAACAGGACTTGTAGGTAGCCGATTCCTAAACAGAGAAGGCTAGAGGCAGCCTCTGCCATGTGAGTCGTGCTAATGACCCTCTCAGCGCCTGAATGATGAGCCAACATATACCTCTCTTGACCCTGCCTTGTCCCTAAACCTAGTAGTTATGAATTGGATTGTAAATGTCACTCCAGGATAAAGACTTGGTCCCAAGATGATGGAGCCTTTTAGAATATAGTAGAAGCATGGGGAGGTATGGAATAATCAGAGGAATTCAGCCCCTGAGAGTTTGTCCCCCATCCTAACCCCCTAATACCACTTCCTGGATGCCATGAGGTAAGCTGCCTTCTCTGACACATATTCTTGTTGCCATGATGTTCTGCCCCAGCATAGGTCTAAAGTCAAGGCACGTAAGCATGTACTGACACTTCTGAGACTGTAAGCCAAAAGAAGCATTTCACTTCTTCATGAGGTTTGTTACAGTGACAGAAATCTGACTGACCCAAGGGCCTCTGGATATGTCTACCCAAGTGAGAAGACCTGAAGATTATATACTGGTTTGGTGATGAACCCAATCCTACCCTCATTGTAATTGTTCACAGTATTTCTTATACTCAAAGAATGGACTATTCAGACCATCTAGTGCTTGATCGTACAAAGACATTTAAACCTTTGTCACTAACTAATAAAGCCATTGTTTTCTCTCCTATGCAGTGATAATGGCAATGCTGTGAGGATGATAAGGTATGTCTTCAAGGGTGGATATTTATATCTTGTTTTCTAAGTCTACAAATGTATACTGCTAACTGGATTAGACAAAAGTTACAACATATCAACTAGTTTTATATAGCCATGGACTTTTCTACCCATGCCCCAGTACCTGAATAAAGACTCAGAGGCTTAATATTAATAAATGCCTAGGCCAAAAGCTAGGCTGGTTCCCCAAGTAACTCTGAACTTATTATCCCATTTATTCTAACCTGAGTTCAGCTATGTGGCTGGATTCTTCTTCTCAGTTTCTTATATCCACATCCCTGTCCAAAAATCGCCTCTCCTGGTCTGCCTCTTTCCCACCCGGAAGTCCTGCCTTCTACCCTTGCTTCGGCTTACTGGCTGTACTATTTTTATTGATAGGTGATTCTTCTACACAGTGCAGCAGAGATTATCCCTGTAGTTTTAGCCTCACCTATATGTTTTCATAAAACTTGTAGTGCTTGCTTTGGCAGCACATATACTAAAGTTGGAACGATACAGAGAAGACTAGCATGGCCCCTGTGCAAGGCTGACATGCAAATTCGTGAAGCGTTCCATATTTAAAAAAGAAAAAAACTTGTAAAACTCACTTAATCCTTTCTTAAAGGATTGTCTATTATATATTTCCACATGGTATGTAAGAACCACGGTGTCTTAGCACTAGACAGTCACTCAGCATCGGTAATTATCATTATAGCTGTAGACTGCCGTACTCGCCACTCTCAAGCTGCTGCTTGCTGTGCTTAGAAGAGTTAAGAGGGAAGGAGTATGGGCACTCTTACCCCAGAAGGTTAGTCAGCCCCATGGATAGGAAAAGTCTCTGTGTGGCTAGAGTTAAATTGCAATGAAGTCAGGTAAGGAATTATCACCATTTTTTCATACTTTAAAGGCAAAAGACAAAAGGAGAACCAGGTGAACCAGGTGAGCCAGGTGAGCCAGGTGAGCCAGGTGCTAAAACACTGAACCATTTTTTATTTATGGAGAAAAAACTTAACATAGCATAGATTCCTATTCTTTAAAATTGGAATGTAGCCAAGATAAAGTGTAATGTTTGCTTGAGATTCATGTGTTTCTAATTGTTGGTACATTAATTTTATTAAGAGCCAAAGCTTTCCCCTAAATATAGAGGAAGAGGGGAACCTTAAAACTAACTGTTATTATCTTTACACTAATGTCTAAAGGTACTAATCTAAGCACCAAGATAACAATGATGATGGCAATAACAAAATGTAGTTCAATAACTTCCTTTTAATGTTAATTTATAAAAGAGGCAACTCTGTTAACATGAAAATGACTCTAGATTTTCCTGTTCATCCTTTATAGCTAATAAAAGAGGCCATTACAGTCTTTTCAGGAATCTAGAAATGTCTCATAAAAATATTTGCTATTTTTACTTAGTTCTTTAGAAGCCAGAATATCAAAATTATGCTTCAATGGCCAAGCACTCCAAAGTTATGACAATAGTGACAATGTTTCCCAGGCCTAAAATGTTCATCAATCCTAGACAAAAATGCCATGATTGAATTTAGAAAGATTATGAGGGAGGACGGAGAGATGGTTCAGTGGTAAAGAGCACCAGCTGTTCTTCTTGCCGATTTTGGATTTGATTCTCAACATCCATAAAGCAGCTAACAACTGTCTGTAACTCCAGTTCCAGGGGATCTACCACTGTCTACAGTCCTCCATGGACAACAGGTATGCTGTGGTAAACAAATGCAGGCAAAACCTCCATACACATAAAATAATTACAAATCATTAATATCATTCAGCTAGAAATCCAGAAACTATAATAATGACCTGCCTGCAAGATATACAAGTGCAATAGTGGCATAAGTATTGTAGATTAACCAACAATTATCTAATTAGAGTTAAGACCTATTCCATGAGATAGAATACTAGACACATCTAACATGGGCTATCGATGATGTTTACATGAGTATTTATGTTACATATGAAAGATGAAGCTGGCTGACAGAATGCTTTGGAGAAGTTAGAATATTTCAAAATCTAGATGCTTAGAGGAAAATACTGAATTCTTGATAGGATATTTGATTTGTTTTTTAGATTTTTTTTGTTAAAATAACTTCTATTTATATTTTTCATACAATGTATTTTGACCATATTCTTTCCTCTTCCCCATTTCCTCCCAGATTCTCCTTACTATCTCTCTAACCACTCAATTTCATATTTCATCCCTATCTCTCAAACCAAAACCCTTCAAAATTCAAATAAACTGAAAATAATAATTACCAAAGTGAAATGAAACACACACACACACACACACACACACACACACACACACACACACAC
>JADRCC010518599.1:45961-69645 GCA_019843855.1 Hylomyscus alleni
CACACACACACACACACACACACACACACACACACACACACACACACGCACCACTGTTATATAATTAGAGATTTAAAGCAGGATCGTAGCAGTGAATGATAAAAAGCTCCTGTGACCCCCCTCCCCCCACTCCCAGGGAACCCTGCAATCCATTCCACGATGTACCTTCAGATTCCAGTTGTTTGAGCTGTTGTGAGGTATGAAGGAAGTATGCCCTCAGTAAAATAAAGGCTACTAGCCCTGGCACCGTTGCTAGGAAGATGTAGGGTTGTAAAGCAGAGACGACTACTATAGCTCCAACCACAATGAACAACAACTGTAGGGTCAAAGAGAACATGGTGGTGAGTGGCTTTTTCACTTTGTAAAGTGGACAAGGTGTGTTGCTGAGTTGTGTCTACGCATATACTTAGACTCTGCACTATTATCAATAAGGAAGTGTGCATCCACGAGTAAGGTGCCAGCTCAAAGACAGTTTCTGTAGGTTGCATAGAAACAATTTTTAAAATCGTTTAGTTTGCTGATAGTTCAGTTGTTGAAGTTTTGCACAGTGCTTTCCACTTTTGGGATATTTTTATTTATGAGATTACTATAAATTGTATAAGAAATAAATGTTAAATGATTATGATTTTCTTCATCCAGTCCTTTGAAAAATTACATGCTCAAAAATAATTTTAGTATAAATGTTCCTTTTGTGATTTTGTTGAAGAGTCCTTTAAAATGAAACGTTCTTAACAGAACATTTTAAGTTACAAATATCTGTTTTAAACATAAGTTTAATCATGTAGACAAGCTCACTCTTCTGACCCTAATTTTTCATATTTAATATTAAAAGGAGTATTATTTAATAAGTGTTATTCATATCTCAACTCACCTATTCCTACTGTAATAACTGGAGATACTCCAGTAACTCAAAATGTTTATAGTAGATGGAGTTCATTTGAAATTAGGTATTTCCTATCCACACTATCAAAATGAATCTTGCCTCCGCAATGCAGACATCTCACTACACTACATCCCAGAGAATCACAATGCTGGTTGCAATGGCACTATATGTTTACCAGATAAATGGTCTACGTGATGTCAAGCATGTGTTAATTTTAAACCAACTCAGTGTAACTTTCATGTGCTAATTCTCCACTAGTTTCCATGGCCTTGCTGGCTGGTCTCTTGAAGTGACATGGGTAGGGTGGGTCTAAGATTGATGGAAATCTTTAAGAGATTTGCTACCTCGGCAAGCTTTAGCAGCTCTAGGACTTGAGCTAAAACTGTTTAAGATACATAGAAGGACTTGAAAGCCATCACAAATGTCAAATAACCTTTAATCTGTAAGATAAATATTTGAAAATTAGCTCTCTCAGATTTCTGAAGTAAACTTTAAATAACAGAAGATACTCGGGAGACCATAAAAAATACTTATCACTC
Organism: Hylomyscus alleni; assembly: GCA_019843855.1. Classification (NCBI taxonomy): domain Eukaryota; kingdom Metazoa; phylum Chordata; class Mammalia; order Rodentia; family Muridae; genus Hylomyscus; species Hylomyscus alleni. The sequence continues at coordinate 47,384 of JADRCC010518599.1, forward strand.
AAGCACCATTTTAAAGACCTTTGCGGAGAGATCCAGATTGATACCCTTATTCCAGTTTGTACCATAATGTATTATATTGCATTGCACTATATTTTGTATATAGTATTTAATATACTTATATTATGGACCTATGGTCCATAGAATATTCTCCTAGAATTGGAAACAAATGTCTCATGTTTAAAAAACACACATAAAATAACACTTTTGGGTACATAAACAAAACTTGGGTTAAAAATAAATCCCAACAGGTGTTGCTACTGTGAAGTTATATCTAAAAATCCAAAACACATTTCACTTAGTACAGTAAGTGTATTAATTATGTCAATCATTTCAGAGGAAGGAAACCAACAGCTGATTTCTCTGCATCTGCTGATGTGGCTTGTGTGTATACACACAAGGGCAATAGTTCCACATCTTTTTCAAGTTTTCAGAAATGCAGTACTGTTTTGGAGAAAAGAGAAGGGCTAAGCTATGAGAATGTGCCATTCCAACACAGGCAGTGTTATGTTAAAACTATTTCTCCAAGTGCATTTGCTCTCTGAAGCTTAAGGAAGCCATCAGGGTGCTCAGAAAACTGCCAGGTTCAACAGTATCAGCTTACATATCCCATAAGTCCTGTGACTTTGGAGTCCTAATGTGGCATCTTCAAGGTCACGGTAGTCTCCACTCCATTGCCTTCTTTTGTTATTAAGTGCCTTCCAGTCATCTCCACAGCATGACTACCCCGGAAGTCTGTCACAGCTGCCACTCAGGGAGAGGCTCACAGACTCTGAATATTTCTTTTCCTTCACATTTTTCAACAACTCATTTTTCATCCCTCCATTAAGTTATATTTTTGTGGGGAAACTGTTTAGCTAATTTGTAGTTAAGTAGTCATGAGTATGACTGGATTAGAGTTAGCCTCTCCAGGAACTTCGTTTTCATTTCGGTGTTGGACATAAGAAATGTTCTATCAGTCAAATTTTATGGTCTTTTGTACCTTCCAAATCAATTCAAGAGGCTAGTATCATAACATCACAACATAGGCCTTCCTGAAATAAACAGACATAGCTAGTTTCTGAATTCACTGAATTTGTTTCTGTTAAATATTGCTGCTCTTCATAAAACTTATTCACTAGCCAGGACTTCAACTAGTATGTGGGAAATCAGCAAAAAAATCACTTGCTTCATTTTTGAAACTATTCAGAAAACTTAATGGCAAGTAGAAAAACTCGATAATATTCTTTACAAACCTGGATGAAGTCAAATATGGTAAGAGGCAGAAAATCATCCAAAATTGCTACATCTTTGGAGAATCTGTTAAGAATCCCACCTGTGATACAAATAAAAATTCTCAAAAATTAATCACTTTCAGAAGGACATCAATATATTTTATCCTAAATTCACAATACAGCAAAAGCATTTAAAATAAGAATTATCATCTAATCAGAAATTCAAGAATGTACAAATATTAGCTTTGTTGAGAAGTGTGTATTTAAGCTATTGCCTCCTACTTTTGAACTTCTATAAAACACAGAGTCCCCTAAGACTCAGCTCCAAGCAATGCCTTTAATCAAGCTCTCATTATAATTAAGGGCAGGAATGTCTGCTCAGCACACCACTCAGACTTCACTTCTGTGCTCTCAGTTTCCAGATCCCTTCATGGCTGTGCTTTTATCAATCTCTCATGTCCGACTCCATCACAAAGGGCATATTCGCCCTGCTGCGGGGTTCTCTGCCATTTAGATGCATGGATCCAGAAGCCACAGCTGTCTCCATCAGTACACACCAGATTTCCTTTTTTATTTTGTTTATCTTCTTTATTGGGAATATAAGCTTCAACCTGTATTCTAAATTCCAGACTCACATGTCTGAGTCTTGATAGTTGCCTCAATGAACTAAAAATTCCATGTCTACTACATGCTTTGGGCAATGCTGGCTACAGGAATAACAGAAGTGATTAAGTCATTCTTGTAGTGCAGGAATTCATTGTCTAAAAAGGAGCTAAGCAAATAGATAAAGTGTAACATAACACTGTGGCAACAATGTAATAGTGAACCTTATCACTCATTCACTATTACCTACAGGATAAAGTCCAAAATTCTTTGTTTAATATTTAATACTTTCCCATAATTTGTCCTTAACTAACCTAGGTCCCTCTATTCAAATCCACTGCTTCTGCTAAGTAAGTGTACTCTTTAGTCTACCTCTTCCTACTCTCTGCCCATGTGCTTTTTCCTTCTATCTAAAAGCCCTTTCTCCTCTTTTCTGGCTCAACGCAAGTAACCTGTCTGCAAGAGAGTAGAGTATTTACTGCATCTGGAAACAATCGCTTCCTGTCCTCGTTGCATACCTGAGTTGCAGAGACTGCATACGTGCTACATGTCACAACTACTTGTGTGTGTATGTCTTATCTCTTTTCCCAGATAGTAGATTTTTAAGGTCAATGGGATAATTCCATGTCCATTTTATATGACTCACAGACAAAGGTAAAAAGACTTATGCAGACATGTGATATATTAGTTAATATATTCATTTAGGATTTTTGTGGATATATTATATGGATATCCAATATGTATATCCTTCCATAAATAACTCAGAGAAAGAATGTATATCCCATGACATTTGTAACAACTATTTAAAACTGAACATATGCTTGGGCAAAATAGTGATATTTATATTTCAAATTTTATCTCAACCAAGATCGTCTGCCTAATATAACCACACTTTTCTGAGGACCTATATTATGTGTCTATATGATCAGAAAGTCATTTGAGTATGACAAAGTGGGGGAAAGTAACAGAAGAAAATAAAAAAGCCAGAGAAAATCAATGTCAAGGAAAATCATGGTCAATGCACACTTCTGAAGGGCTTATGCAAGGGAAATCCCAAGAAGTTGTTACAAAGTATAGCAAAATAACTCAGTAACAGAGGAGAATCATAAAGCCAACTCTATATGTACCACAACAACCAAACAATGAGAGCAGGCTGATTGGAGATCTTCCAAGATCAACTTGCTGTTTTAGTTATAGAGGAATGGATAAGGAGCAGCACAACACAAAGTGGTTAGGAATTAACCCGAGACACAGATGACATTCTGAGAAGAGGAGAAAAGAAGAATGGAAGGTGATCACTGATAGGGGAAACAGAGAGGGAGAGAGTGTACTGTGAGTGGGTTTTGGGAAAGAGAGGATGTCTAGTTCACTTCCTTTGGGAGCAACACCCCCCACAGAAAAGAATGGCAGAAATATGCTAATCTTGATTTCACATAGGCTGCTGACAGCCATAACTACCATTGCACGTGGGGTCAAACTAAGCTTAAGCCTCAATTGTTTGTGTCCTTTCCACTGTGTTTCATGGTCCATGTTTAACTCTGTCAGAAATGTGAGAGAACTCCTACTTCTTGGGGTTTAGAATTCTAGAAAAATAAAATCACTGGATCACGTGAATTGGCCTTTCCCTTAGTTCTAAAGTTCTTAGAATAAAAGAGATGACCAGGATCATATGCAAATGAGGCAACCCTTTGGTGACACATAAAGGCTCCAGGATAAATATCATCTTTCTCATACGCCAACCCTTAACTTTGTCACCTAAAAAAAGATGGTCACAGCCATCAATTGGACTGAGCACAGGGTCCCCAATGAAGGAGCTAGAGAAAGAACCCAAAGAGATGAAGGGGTTTGTAGCCCCATAGGAGGAACAACAATATTATCTAATCAGTACCCCCAGAGCTCCCAGGGACTAAACCACCAACCAAAGAGTACACATAGTGGGACTCATGGCTCCAGCTACATTTATAGCAGAGGATGGCCTAGTAAGTCATCAATGGGAGGAGAGGCCCTTAGCCCTGTGAAGGCTCTATGTCCCAGTGTAGGAGAATGCCAAGGCCAGGAAGTGGGAGAGAGAGTGTTGTTGAGCAAGGGGAAGAGGGAAGGAATAGGGGATATTTTGGAGGGGAAATAAGGAAAGGGGAAAACATTTGAAATGTAAATACGGAAAATATCTAATAAAAAAATCTGATGCTCTACTTCTGTACTAGTCGGGTACTGTCAGAGATTCTCAGGAGACAGCTATATCAGGCTCCTCTCATCCAGCATTTGCTGGCATCCACAGTAGTGTCTAGATTTGATGATTGAATATGGGAAGGATTCCCAGGTGGAGCAGTCTCTGAATTGTCCTTCCTTTAATCTCTGTTCCATAGTTAGTCTCTACAACTCCTTCCATGGATATTTTGTTCCCCCTTCTAAGAAGGAGCGAAGTATCCATACTTTGATCTTCCTTCTTGAGTTTCTTATGGTTTGAGGTTTGTATTTTGTGTATTCTGATCTTCTAGGCTAATATCCACTTATCAGAGAATGCATACCATATGCATTCTTTTGTGATTGGGTTATGGACTGAGTGCAGGATCCCCAATGAAGGAGCTAGAGAAAGGATCCATGGAGCTGAAGGGTTTGCAGCCCCTTAGGATGAACAACATTATGAACTAACTAGTACCCTCAGAGCTCCCAGGGACTAACACTCCAACCAAAGAGTACACATGGTGGTACTCATAGCTCCAGCAGCATATGTATAGCAGAGGATGGCCTAGTTGGTCATCAATGGGAGAAGAGACCCTTGGTCCTGTGAAAGTTCTATGCCCCAGTGTAGGAGAATGCCAGGGCCAGTAAGCAGGAGAGGGTGGGATGGTGAGCAGGGGGAGGAGAGAGGGAACAGGAGATTGTTTTAGTTTTTATTCTTTTTTCTTTTTTCTTTTTGGAGGGGAACCTGGGACAGGAGATATTGTAAATAAAGAAAACATCTAATTTAAAAAAATAAAAATATAAAAAAATCTGATGCACATTTGAGGTTTTTAGAAACAGATGACACTAAAAATCTCAATTCTGTAACTTATTCTACATTTGGTTTAATTTCTATGCCTGACATCGGTCCTTGCTTGTGAGTTCCTTCAGGACAAGAATGATACTTTATTCATTTTTATGTGCCAGTACTTCTCTGGCTTAGTGCCGCATAGCAGGATCTCCAGTGAAAGAGAACTTAGGAGGCTTATTATCTTCATTGTCTTTAAAGTAAGTTAACCCATAGGGGAATCAATGCATCACATTTTCAAAGACTCTTCTTTCCATAGGTTTTGAAATGTTTGCTTCTATTTTTTAAATTATCTTCCTTTCTGTGACTGTAATTAAATTGGTGTCAAATGCATTATACAAGGACCATGTACTATAATTGTCATGTACTATAATTGTTTTATGATTTTATAATCATAAAATATTTTGATTCCCCCCCAAAGTCATCTAACACATTCATATGACCACTCTTGAAGAGTCACAAGAAACAGTTATTTTTCCCATCAAGATACATAGATGAGAAGAAAATGGCCAAGTTATCCAAAAGAGGCTGCTTCTAGTGAGGCCATTTTACCAGAATCACATCGTTACAAAATAATTTACTCTACTAGGCTGATGCAGAAATGGTGGGGACCATGGGTATGCTTGCCTGCAGTACCTTAGAGATGTGAAACAAGACAGTTTTTATGAGGGGCAGATGCCTGTGTTCACGCTCATGCGGCCGCTGGAAAGCAAGGAAGCCGATAAGCTCCACAGATGGCAAGCAGGCAGTTCCATTTTATATATGTAATCAAAAGTACCTGTTTTCAGCTTGTTGAAGGTTGACATAGGGGCATGAAGAATAGAATGTAACATTTTCCTGTGCAAAATTTTTGATGCTGTGATTAACGTATGCACCAGCGGCAAACCTCTGAAGAGGCTCAGGGCAAGCAAAGTGTCAGCCACTCCCACGTAAATGTAAAAGATATAGTAGAAGCTGGTACTGGTGATGATCACCACATAGGAGCTATTGGCAATTCTAGTGCCATTGCTGCTACCATGAACAGGGTTGCTGTAAAACAAAAGAAAAAGGTTATTTGAGAACCAAACTGAATCATTAATAACAGTAAGTATAAAGAAACATCATGAAATGCTGGCTTAAAAGAGACTACACCCTTAGGTTTAGAGGTGTTAAAGTTTCTCATAATTGAAATAGAAGTAATTGATCTTTGTTTGAACAAAATAACTTAGTAGAAACTATTAAATATGAACTGTTTCTTCATATATTTTATTGCATTTCATGGAAACTGAAAACAACATATATTTTAGAAATGAAGAGATAAAGGCACCGAACAGCTTTCAACTTGAACAAATACAGTAAGCCTTACCCATCATCTGAGTATCCATGGATTCAGTCATCAGTTCACTGAGGAAATGATTCTTAATACTGTATCTTTAGTGAACATGCACACTTATTTGTCCTGTCATCACTTCCCTAAAGGATACATTACAACAACTACTAACACAAAAATTGCATTACACTGGGCATCATGTAAATGTAGAAATGTTTTAAAGTGTATGTGGTGACATGCATAGGCTACATGCAAAATACTATACAATGTTATACATGGAGCTTGAGTGCAGAATTTAGTATCTTTGTTCTGGAACCCAAATTCTTTTGCTCTGAAGAATTACTGAAACTTGTTTTTCTCCCCTCATAGTCTGGAGGAATATGGAAGGGTGTAATGAAACATAATAGATATTGAAATAGTTTATAATCTCCAAATGTAAACAAAGCACAACCCACATAAAGTGTGACATACTCACTTTTTAAGCAACCACAACACAAATAGAGAAGCAGCCACCTGGAATGGAATAATCCACAGTTGATTTCCTTCTAGAATCTTTACCTATGCCTCCCATACTCATTTCTAAATTCAATATGACCAACATCGAAGTACACACACTCTTAGTGCCTTGGCTTTACCGATCTGGAGTCACTTCAGCCATTGCTTTATATGACACTATTGGGTAAGAGCAAATTAAGCTTATGGAATTCCACTCTCTCATTTTGCACATTCATTTGTTCCACAAACACTATTTATTGAATAATGCAGTAAAGTTAAGGGTTGTCTGTTTAAATAATACATTTAATTTTAGTTTATCATATTAACTTTTATGATGAAGCTCTAATGGCATTATTTTAATTCTCATGTTTTCTCAATGTACACATAGAACATTGTCTCAGTAAAAAAGGAAAATCTCTGTCGTCTTAAGACTCAAGTTAATCCAAAGCAAGAAACCCGGCAATAATCTAAGCTTTTAAAATGTCTTTACTCTTGTACAAAAGTCTTTCTCAATTTTCAGACTAATCAAGTGACTCAAGCCCCTAGATGGGGCACATGTTCTGAACCACCTCTCAATTACTACTCATCTCCTTTGATCCAAATAAAAGGACAATCAGCAGCACAGGCATTGCCAACACACTCTGAATAGGAGCAAAGGAGAAATACATATTTACCAATGGAACAATAAAGAACTCTTGGAAAGTTTTCTAAGGGGCCTAGATGCTAACAAAGTAGCTTCTTGCCTGTCACATAGATTGACCAATCCAAACTGTATTTATTGACTACAGTAAGTAAAACCATTTTCAAATATTTGGTAGGAGGCCTTTAGGAAAAATATTTGGGAGTTAAAGAAACAATGGAATTCAAACTATTATTTCACTTCAACATGCTTCAAGACTATAGAAAGCTCATGTGATTTTTCAAAGAGGGACACTGTTGGATGATTAAGCTGTAGCAGCAACAAAATAAGTAATAATCATTTTCCATTTCTAAAGGTGAGAAGGTAACACATGTGTCATATCACATGGAATGCAATACACTGTAATTCATAGATTTTCACAGATTTTGTAGGACAAATAATACCCTAAAATTCACATTCCCAAGAAAGAAGATGTGCTAAGAGGACTCTATCATTGAATAGCAAAGGTAGTTTTATGAAAGTTCGCTACAATCTCCATTTTATTACAGATGTAAAGTCACTCAGGGACTCCTTATTAACAAACAGAAATAGCAGCCCTCTGATACAGTCTTATTATTATTATTATTATTATTATTATTATTGGTTTTTTGAGTCTTAAAGACCACAAGACAAAGGAGTAAACAGGATCTTGAGATGCTGCACTATAAACACCATCAGGTTATTGTAAACATCCCTTAATCCACTGTTTACATTTTCCCTTCCTAGTCCATCATACCCTGCCAAGAAAGGGCACTAGAAAGAGTCTATTTGCTCAGTGTTACGAACTTACAGACAACATTGCTTTTTAGGGAAAATACAAAATATACACTTTTTCAAAAATAACACTTGACTGAGAAATATTAGTTCCCCTACCCCTAGCTTAAGTAGCTGTGAAGAAATAGGAAAAGACAGTGTGAGTCACAAAGTTTACTTCCTATTACAAAAGGGATACATACACAGAATGGATGCTAAAAAGTCATCAACCTAAATAGAAATACAGCCCTTATTCAGGCTTAAAATTAGCTAAATCACTTTAATGGAGGAGGATATGAGTTTTGGAATCTCTCATCATTAAGGACTTAAACAATGCTTTAAAAACTAAACTACCACTGTGGATTGGCACCTGTTCCATGATGGGATGTACCAGGAAACGTTCCAGTAACCAAAAGAAATCTATACATTGGCACTGACACGAAGAAAAAATTTAGACTAAAACAAAGTCTACGTAAATTTTGATTGAAAGAAAACAAGATAATTAAATGTTAGCAAACCTATTGTTTAGTTGTAAAATTCTGCATATCACTGCCTTCTTAATCTAGCATTTGAGAGCTACTTAATTGGCCAATGCCTATAAGATATTGACAAAAAAAATGGAAGGAAGGGAGGAAAGAAGGAAGGAAGGGAGGAAAGAAGGAAGGGAAAAAGAAAAGAAAGAAAAGCACACCATTATATGGTTTTCTGAAGAGAGCATCATGAATTTTGTCCACTATGAACCCTGCCCCCATCCCTCCCCTTTCTTACCCTCCCTCCCTTTAAAGGCAGTCACATGGCATTTGCCTTCTTTTTTTATAGTTTATTTCCTGGCTGATGACAAAATGCCTTTTTTTCCCTCAGGTGGGTGTTGATGATTTGGATGTAAATTGTCCTAAATATTCCTGGGTTTGAATACTTGGTCTCAAGCTACTGTGCTGTTAGGAAAGGCTATGGAACCCTGAGGTTCTTTAGCAGGCCTTCAGGTTTACAAGCTGGCCTCCCATTTTTCACTGTTTGCTTCCAGCGTGTGCTGGCAATATGACCTGCCAACCTACTATCTCTACTACCATTCCTTTCCCATCCTCCATGGAATACGTTCCCTCAAACAGAAAGACAAAAAAAAAATAATTATCCTCTTAACTTTTTAGATGCTTTATCATGGCAACAGGAAAAAATAATAGACTGAAGTAATAATTTTGCATTCTTGTGTTGCAGGTCATCAAACAATTAAGTAATTATGCCATTGTGAAAGGCACCCGAGCTTCCCTCAATGGAAGCTGCCTGAGACAGAGGTGCAGCCAGCAAGTAAGTGTGACTACCCCATGAGTCACTGCCTGCATCATCATTACCTCGATCAACATCTAGAATGCTTGTTGGTACTTAACTTCAACTCATATACACTCTTTGTAGGCTAGGCTTCTGAACCTGTTAAAAACTAAATGTATGAAAATGTAATAAATGATGTGAGGAGTATAAATAAACTATATTGTACTTGTTAGACTATGGATTTTAGTAGCGCTTATCACAAAAACAACAGAAAAAGTCACTTAAGGTGATAGTTATGTTATTGACTTTGTTATAGCAATCTATTTACAATATGTATGGATCAAAGTATTTTGAATATATAAAATATTTCTGATTAATTTCATTTTATGACAATTCGTCATATAGAGTATTTGTATTTATGTATATTTTCTTAGGTCTGAAGTACTAAAATATCAATAGTAATTTTAACTGCAGATTTTAAAAAGTTTTAACTTACTTTTCTGTGTATGAATGTTTTTGTCTGCACACATGTCTGTGTACTACATACATGTTGTACTCATAGAGGCCAGAAATGAGCACCAGATGCCTGGGACTTCAGTTACAGATGTTGTGAACCACCATGTGGGTGCTAGCAATTTGACTCGGTCCTCTGGGAAAGCAGCCAGCCCTTAACCACAGAGCTGCCTCACCAGCTCCTGTTGGTTTTCAGAAGCTATGAATTTTACAGGAAACTACCATTGTACACATGCACTTATACATGCGCATATGCCCATATGAATACATATAGTGTTATCCTTAATTTAAACTCACAGTAACAATTTCCAACCATTCTTACCTCAACCAGAAAAACCAGCACGCACCAAATCAGCACTGCAAGTAAGCCTTTATGGAGAGTGAAATACCGGAGGTATGTGTTCCAGGTTGTCACCGGGGGTATCTTTATCACATCATCAATAAAACACTCCTGAGAAAAGAAGTGTGATTCTGAGATGATCCTATTCCATGCTGCCTCTGAGCTCTTGTTTTGAATTCAGGGAAATAAGGGAACAGTACCATTTACAGCTAAGTATCTTTAAAAAATTTAAGTCATTAAAAATGCCATGGTGATGATGGCCATAGTGAATAGGATGTCTGCTCAAGCAATATAGTTTTAAAGGTAACAAACACAGTGAGACTTCTCAAACCTTAGCATTTAAATGCTTTACAGCCCACACCTTCTGTCAAACGAACAGAACTCCTCATGACTGAACTTGAATCAGTGATCCACGGACAAGGGCAACTTGGAACTTGCTAGCTATTGAATCTTATATTTTAGAAACTGGCTTATGTTTGTATAGTCCTTAGGCATTACAGGGTTGCTTTTCTAGCTATGACATAAATTACAAAATCCAATCCCAAATTCCTCTAAAAGCCTTTGTCTTTTGAAAGCTACATTTAAAAATGTGAGAAAAAGAGATTGTATATATTCTAAATGAAAAAACATGGAACTTCCCTCATAAAATTCATGAAGTTCATTAAGTGGCATTAGATGCACGAAGAAGGAATCTTGTTAACCTGGAATAAGGTTCACTGATTAAAAATTAGATTGTTGAACTAAACTGCCCTTTATTTAAATTCAAGACCAACAAGTAACATCATAGGATGTTTGAATGGATAGAAGATGCTAAATTTCTCAGAACTTTATTTTGTTTCTCTGTTAATAGAGACAATGATGTCACAGTGAAGGAGATAAAGTGTGTTGCCTGGAATGTGAAATAATTAATGACTTAGTAATATAATCAGGCAAAGAAAGATTTCTTTAAAATGCACACAAGCCAAAATGTATAGACTTCAATTTGGGAATTTTATTTAGATGGATATTAAATCATATAGGTGAATTATCTTTTATCAAGTCAGTTTAATATTAAAGAAATACTGAACATATATTTTTGAGAATTATTTATCCATTTATTTCATGAGAGAGTGAACTTAGGCCCAGAGGTACTAAATGAATTGCAAGTGCCCAAAAGTTAACTTTGTATTCAAGACTGGAACCATTAAATATATCATCACTAGGACTCTGTTTTTAACTTCATCTAAGGCACATCCATTGTTTGGTAAACAATAGCCCCCCCTGTTTTCCATTGATTTCTATTTTAAGAGAAATTTTTATTTTTTGCTCCTTAACACACAGTGTTAAGATCTTTAGTCTCACTACTGGCACTAATTTATTCTGAGCTTCACATATCTTCATTAAATTAAACCCTTTGAAAAATACAACACAAATCTGAAAGATTAGAAAATATATACTACCTAAATACAGGCAGGAATGTGAATGTCTTGTCAAGAAGCCAGGTGTGTGTAATCCTTATCAAGGTCATGTCTTAGAAATACTTCTTGGTGTCTACATAAATGCAACTATTTGTTTATATGATACTCTATTCCACCTTTTTCTAGAAAACCACTAAAGGAGACAATTATCAAGTTATAAAAGTGAATATCATATCATGAGTCTAGCAAAGAAACTCAAAACTGAAGCCCTGTTTTAGCTTACAACACATTTGTGGGGTGGGGATGATATTTCAGTGACAACCAAAAATAGTTTTATGTTTTCAAGTTGCTTACATAGGTAATGGACTTTGTACCCTTAACCCAGAGACCATGATGGGGTGCCATGAAATACGTACTATGTGACAAAATTTACTCCAATTATGGGGTTAGGATGAGGTGCATCTTAAGACTTGGTGGGTATATACCTTTAAATCATCTTCATTAATTTCTTCGGTGATGTTCAGTGTGCTATCTTGTGATAACCGCCTTGAATATACATCCACTTCATTTAAGCTTATCTGAGGGGCTAAGGAGATTTTTCGAATGGAAGTTCTGGTCCTCTGGAGACTGCTGGTGCCTGAGCCTGGTGTGAATGTCATAAGATCCAAAACAGACTGTCTTCTTCTGCCTGGCAGTGTGGGGCCAGTGGCGATCATGTTGCTTCGAGGCAGAGCAGCCTCTCCCTGTTCAGAATCTGGAACTAGGGACAGTCTCCTTTCTTGGAGATCATCAGATTCTCCATCTACGCATAATGGAGTCTTTTGCACAGTGGAAATTTTCCTTGCAGAGCTGAATGAACTTAGAATAGAGTTCTTCCTTTTTTCTCCCAACTCTCCAGTCTGTCTAAATGACTGTTTGGCTTTATTCCAGAGGGTAGAGGAATCTTCTACTGAGAACCTGCGTAAGGTCTCAGTTAGAATTGAACTTCTTCTTTCCTCAGTAAACTGGTCAAAAGTATCATACCCCATGAGTTTTGAACTGAAGTCTGGACGTAGACTTTGTAGCTCAGAAAATGTTCCATAAAAATAACTGCTGCCCTGATGCAAAATTAGTATTTTGTCAGCTTTCTTCAAGTGTTCCATTTTAGATGTAACCAAAATCCTAGTTTTGTTGGCCATCAACTTACAGACACAGCTTTGAAAATATAAAAAGATATGATGTTACTTCATAAATAGTGATGTATATTTAATTTTGGCATCTTATTAAAGTTTCATTGCATGAAATCTCTATCATAGCATTTTATTGCTGTATATAATATGCTTATACAAATAACCACTCCATCATAACTTTTAGGTGCCTCTTGAATTGCAGTATGAATTAGCTTATCTTGTTGTAAAGTGAATACTAGTAGACAAAAAATCAAATATAATTTTTAACAATCAAGTATCTAATTTTAACCAAATAATTTTCTCTTAGTTCTTGGTTTATTTTTCTAGAAAATAGAGGAATTATTAGATGTTCCTAAAAGTTTATATTTCAATATAACTTCAAAGATGTTAGAGATTTTGTTTTTCATTTTTAATGAATTTTTTTTACATTTGATGTTGACTAATCTGTTTTCTTTAAGATAAAACATTACAATTGAGAAATACTTAATCAATTTAACTGTCCTCCAATAACATTTTCCTATAATTTAAAAGTAAGTCTTGAAGTGAACTCTCCAGGGGAAATCTGTTTCTTTTATCCATAAAAATATCAAAAAACAAGAGCCATTATATACTCTTAAATATAAATAACATAAATTTTAGCTAAGTTTATGACAGTAAGACACTGGCAACTTTAGTCAGAGTATCATACAAACAGCATTGGGGGATTACATTTAATGGAATTTTCTCTTGTCTTAAACTAGAGAGTCCTGCTGGGAACTGACTTTTAAAATGCAAGTATATCTGGGAGGCTACAGTGCCAGCCTATATTTTTGGAACTATGCAGGTTCCCTGGATACAAAGGAGCTCCCCCCAAACAAGTGAAGCTAAATTCTATTATATGTAAAGGGAAAAAACAACTGAACAAACAAAAACACTACAATGGCTCCTGGAAGTAATTCAGACAAAGGTAATTTGTGCTCTGGACCAAATAGAAAGATTCATATGAAATTCTGCAGCAACCTTTCTGCTAAAAAGGCACCACACAGAGAACATATCATATTCTACCACCCAGAAGTCTGTGTTCTTGTATTTTTATTGCTGGCTTAGAAAAAGGTTTGCCTGGCCTGGCCTGTGCCTTCTTCCTGTGCAGACAGACCATCAGCTTGTCTGCTCTTCTGAAGACCCCACAGTCTGAAGGCCTCTCAGGAGGTCTGCTACAGCCAGGGCCACAGAACTCTCAGGAGACCTGGAGCAACCCAGGGACACAGGAGGCAGGCTACAGACAGAGACACCCAGGCTAGTTAACACCAGAGATAACCAGATGGTGAGAGGCAAGCAAAGACCATACACAACAGAAGCCAATGTACTATGGCACCATCAGAATCCAGTTCTTGCACTACAGCAAGCCCTGGATATACCAATACACCTGAAAACCAACCAGGATGCTGACCTAAAAATCCCATCTCATGAAGATAATAGAGTCCTTTAAGATGATATAAATAACTCTCTGAAGAAATGCAGGAAAACACAGGTAGAAGCCCTTAAAGAGGAAACAAACAAATCGCTTAAATAAACACAGGAAAACAATCAAAAAGGTGAAGAAATTGAACAAAGCAGTCCAATACCTAAAAATGGAAGTAGAAACAATAAAGAAAAAACAAATGGAGGCAACCCTGTAAATGGAAAACTTAGGAAAAAGGTCAGGAACTACAGATGCAAGCATCAACAACAGAATACAAGAGATAGAAGAAAGAATCTCAGATGTAGAAGATACCTTAGAAGATATTGACACAACTGTCAAAGAAAATTCCAAAACAAAAAGTTCCTAACCCAAAACATCCAGGACTCAATGAAAAGACCTATCTAAGAATAATAGGAATAGAGGAGAGTGAAGATTCCCAGCTCAAATGACCAGAAAATGTCTTCAATAAAATCATATAAGAAAACTTCCCCAACCTAAAGAAAGAGATGGCCATAAATGTACAAGAAGTCTATAGAACACCAGGTAGATTGGAGCAGAAAATTCTCTTGACATATAATAATCAAAACACTAAATGCACAGAACAAAGAAAAAATATTAAAAGCTGTAAGAGAAGAAGGCCAAGTAACATACAAAGGCAGACCTATCAGAATTATATAAGACTTCTCAATGGAGAATCTAAAAGCCAGAAGAGCCTGGACAGAGGTCATTCAGACCCTAAGAGAATACAAATGCCAACCCAAGATGTTATAGCCTGCAAAATTCTCAATCATCATAGATGGAGAAACCAAAATATTCCATGACAAAACCAAATTTAAACAATATCTACCAATCCAGCCCTCCAGAGGATTATAGAAGAAAAACTTCAACACTAGGAAGGTACCTATACCAAAAAAAACAAGATATTAATCATGTCACAACAAAATGAAAAGGAGAGAATCACATACACGTGATGCCACCTACAACAACAAATATAACAGGAACTAACAATCATCTCTCTTTAGTATCTCACAATAACAACAGACTCAGTTCCCCTATGAAAACACTTAAGTTTACAGACTGGCTATGCTAACAGGATCCAGCATTTTATTACATACAAGAAACACACCTCAATGACAAAGACAACTCTACATTAGAGTCAGAGGCTGGAAAAAAGTCTACCAAGAAAATGGTTGCAAGAAACAAGCTGAAGTTGCCATCCTAATATCCAATTAAAACAGATTTTCAACCAAAAGTTATCAAGGACACTTCAAATTCATCAAAGGAAAAAATCAACCAAGAGAAAGGCTCAATTCTGAACATCTATGCCCCAAGTGCAAGAGCACCCACATTCATAAAAGAAACTTTATTAAAGCTCAAAACACACATTGGACTCCACACAACAGTAGTGGTAGACTTCAACATCCCACTCTCACCAATGAATAGGTCATTGAAACAGAAACTAAACAGAGACACAGTGAAACTAATAGAGGTTATAAACCAATAGTTTAATACATATATATATATATATATATGCATATACATATATACATACATGTAAACATATATATGTTTATATATATATAACATTTATATATATACATATATGTTGATGACATTTCACTATAAAACAAAAGAATGTACCTTCTCAACACCTCATTATCTTTTCCAAAATGGACTATGTAATTGGTCACAAAACAAGCCTCAATAGATACAAGAAGATTGAAATAACCCCATGCATTCTATCAGATCATCACAGACTAAGTCTAGACTTCAATAACAACAAAAACAACAGAAAACTCACATACCATGGAAAGTGAACAACTCTCTACTCAATAACTTGGTCATGGAAGAAATGAAAATAATTAAAGACTTTTTAGAATTCAATGAAAATGAAGGCACAACATACCCAAACTTATGGGACAGAATGAAAGCAGTGCTAAGAGGAGAACTCATAGCACTACAACTTAACAGCACACCTGAAAGCCCTAGAACAAATGAAAAGCAATCACACCAAAGAGGAGTAGAAGGCAGGAAATAGTCAAAGTCAGGGTAGAAGTCAACCAAATAGAAACAAAGAAAATGATACAAAGAATCAACAAAACCAAAAGCTTTGAGAAAATCAACAAGAGAGATAAGATAAAGCTCTAGCCAAACTAACTAAAGGACACAGAGACAGTATCCAAAATAACAAAATCAGAAATGAAAAGAGAGACATAACAACAGAAACTGAGGAAATTAAAAAAAATCATCAGATCTTACTACAAAAGCCTATACTCAACAAAAGTGGGAAAATCTAGATGAAAACGATGATTCTCTAGACAGATACCATGTACCAAAGTTAAATTAAGAGCAGGTAAACTATAAAAACAGGCTCATATTCCCTAAGGAAATAGAAGAAGTTATTCAAAACCTCCCAAGCAAAGAAAGCCCAGGGCCAGATAGCTTTAGTGCAAAATTCTACCAGACTTTCAAAGAAGAGCCAACACTCCTCAAACTATTCCATAAAATATAAACAGAAGAAATTCTACTTAATTCATTCTATGATGACATAATTACTCTGATACTTAAACTACGCATAGACCCAACAACAAAAAAAAAGAGCTTCAGACTAATTTCACTTATGAATATTGATGCAAAAGCACTCAGAAAACAAACCGAATCCAACAACACATCAAAATGGTCATTTACCATGATCAAGTAGGCTTCATTCTAGGGCTGCAAGGTTAATTCAATATAAGAAAATCCATTAATATAATCCACTATATCAACAAACTCAAAGAAAAAAACATCACATGATCAACTTATTAGATGCTGAAAGCATTTAACAAAATATAATATACCTTCATGTTAAAAGTATTGGAGAAATCAGAAATTCAGTACCCACACGTAAACATAGTAAGAGCAATATACAATGAACCAACAGACAATATCAAATTAAGTGGAGAGATACTTCAAGCAATTTCACTAAAATCAGGAACAAGACAAGGATGCCCAGTCTCCCCATATCTATTCAATATAGTATTCAAGGTTCTAGCCAGAGCAATAAGATAACAAAAGGAGATCAGTGGGATACAAACTGTCAAAGAAGAAGTCAAGGTATCACTATTTGGAGATGATATGATAATATACATAGTGACCCCAAAAATTCTACCAGAGAACTTCTACAGCTGATAAACATCTTCAGCAAAATGGCTGGATATAAAATTAACTCAAACAAATCAGTAGCCTTCCTTTACACTAAGAATAAACAGGGCTGAGAATGAAAATTGGGAAACAAACCCTTCACAATAGTCACAAATAATATAAAATATCTTGGGGTAACTAACCAAACAAGTGAAAGATCTGCATGACAAGAACTTCAAGTCTCTCAAGAAAGAAATCATCAGAAAATGGAAAGGTCTTCTATGCTAATGGATTGGTAGGATTTACATAGTAAAAACGGCCATCCTACCAAAAGGAATCTACAGATTCAATGCAATCCCCATCAAAATTCCAACACAATTCTTCAAAGATATAGAAAGAGCAATTCTCAATTTGCACAATGAAAACTATTCAGCTATTAAGAATGAGGACAACATGAGTTTTGCAGGCAAGTGGATGGAACTAGAAATTTTCATCCTGAGTGAGGTAACTCAGACCCCAAAGGACATGCATGGTATGTACTCACTAATAAGTGAATAGTAACCAAAAAAGTACAAAATACTCAGGATACAATCCACAGAACTCGAGAAGGTTAACAAGCCAAATGGCTAAGAGAGGATGCTTCAATCCCACTTGGGAGGGAGAAGAAAGTAGAGGGCCGAGGTAGGGAGGGAAATGGGTGGGAGAGGGTAGGGGGATGGTACAGGTAAAGCAGAACATGATCAGGTATTGGCAGGGTAGGAAAAAATAGTGAAGCCCTGAGGGCCAGCAGAATGAATGGAAACAGGCAACTCAGGAGGTGGGGGACCCTCTAGAATATACCAGAGAACTGAGAGGTGGGAGACTCTCACGACTCAAAGGGAGGGACCTTAGATGAAATGCCCAACAGTGGGGAGAGGGAACTTGTAGAATTCACCTCCAGTAGAAAGACAGGGCATCAAGTAAAGGGATGGGGTTGACATGGCACAGTCAAAAACTCAGACCTAGATTTAGTCCTGTCTAAAAGAACTGCAGGGACAAAAATGGAGAAGAGATTGAGGGAAAGGAGGTCCCATGACTGACCCAAACTGGGACCCATCTCAAGGTGAGTCTCCAAGGTCTGATACTATCACCAATGCTATGATATACTTATAGACAGGAGCCTGGTATGGCTGCCCTCTGAGAGGCCCAACATCAGATGACTGAGACAGAAGCAGATACTCACACCCAACTAATGGTCTGAAGTCGGGGACCCCTGTGGTTGAATTAGGGAAAGGCTGGAAGAATCTGAGGAGGAGGGTGACCCCATAGGAAGACCAGCTGTCTCAACAAACCTGAACTCCTGAGATCTCTCAGATACTGAGCCACCAACAAGGCAGCATACACTAGTTGGTGTAAGGCTCCAGACACATATACAGCAGATGACTGCCTGGTCTTGCCTCAGTGAGAGAAGATGTACCTAACCCTTGAGAGGCCCCAGTGAATGGGGAAGTCTGGTGGGGTGTGGAAATGTGTGGGGGTATGGGGATATCCTCTTGGATAAAGGGTAAGAGTCTTTTGGAAGAGTAGGGGATAGGATTGAGGGAAGTGGAGGGGTCAAGGACACCACAAAAGACCTACAGAGTATTCTAACCTGGGCCCATGGGAGCTCAGAAAGACTGAACCACCAACCAAAGAGCCAGCAGCGGCTAAACTTAGCCCCCCTACATATTTGTAGTACTTGTGCAGTTCGACCTTCATGTGGCTTCCCTAACAATTGCAGTGGGGCTGTCTCTAAATCTATTGCCTGCCACTGGATTCCCTTCCCCTAGCTGAGCTTCTTTGTCAGGCCTCCATGGGAAAGGATAGGCTTGATAGCCCATGGCTGGCAGGTGCCCAAGGGGCAAGGGGGCATCCCCTTCTCTGAGGAGGCTCATGGCGGGCGACAGTTTTGTGAGGGTGAGACTGGGAGGAGAGGAGTTGTATAAAGAGAATAAATAAATGAATTAATGAAAAAAGAATCCTTGATAATTATTAACAATTATCAAAGCCTTAATGATGTAGCTTTAGTAAATAAAGACTATGTTCAGGCTCTCTCTGGTTATTAAGCTGAAGAATAAAGAATATTGAGAATTGTCAGGGAACAAAGAGCATACCTGAACTAGCAGCTTGCATCTAAAAAAGAAAAAGTGAAAAGAAAGAAGATAGAAAATGTTTGTCTTACAGAGCATTATATGCTTAAAGTGGTCAGCATTCTGACTGTAATGGACTCAGAGAATGTGATGCAATGGGAATTACAGAACAGCTTTAGAGATTCAGAAGACAATGGGGTGTTACTGCATGGCTGTATTGAAGGAGATGCAATAACCTTTAAGGGAACCAGAAACCACATGCTAGGACCTTCTACAGCCTTTTTCATTAGATTAAAATAATCAAGAGAAGATTAAGTGAACTATGAAAATACATTGTCATGTAAGGACTTCTTCACCATAGATTAGATCAGAAGCTTACGAGCAAAAATGGAAGTTGGGAACTGTGAAGTGTGGGGTGAAGATGGTGCTGTCGGGACTTGGCCCTTCATTCAGAGATCAGATAACATGTTCTTGGGATTGTGACTGGATAAACCATGTCAATACACATCGTGCAATTGAAGGATAAACTGAAATGTCAAACCAAATAGATCACATTATTCCACCTCTGAACAGAAGTAGCTTCAGGACAGAGATCTTCTGTTGACTTTGGGTGTTAAGTATAGTAAAGTCCATTATTGAAACATGTTATTCAACACATTTTTAAGACACATTAAGCAGGGCTCTAGAATTTTTCAGCATTTAGGACAATGTCCTAAAGTAAAACTTTGAAATAAACCAATAAATAATTAAAGCATTTTAACACAAACACACACACACACACACACACACATCTTCAATCCTTAAAACAAAATCTCATTTGTTTCCCGAGTACTATAATGTCTATTCTAATAAGCTATTTTATTGCTCATAAAATTATTTTAAAATTTGAGTTCAAATGGTATGACTAATGGTAGCTCTTAGACATTTTACACCCATTTGATCTCTAATAAAAGCTTTAAAGAAATATATATCTAAGTTCTCAGTGACTGAAGAAGGGCATCCGAAGAGGACTAAGGTAAAGGTACAGTATGGGCTTTCACCATTAAACAAGTATTTTTTTTCTTTCTAAAACAACATAAAATAAAAATATTAATAAAGAATGGTAAGTGGAATTTTAGAGTAAACTACTTAAAATACTGGAAGACGTCTCAAGATAGCAAAATGTAAACAATTCTTAAATATCAATTGTTATAACTGGATAGCAATCAAAGAAACTGGCTTCACATGAGATCATCAGGAAAAGGTTTGGTAGAAGTAATCTTCAATCTTGAGCATTAAGGGGATGCCAGAACCGAATAAGCACTGTGTTTTGGGCAATAGAAGTAGTGGATATTGCTCTGGAGCTAATATGTTAATATGCAGCCTATGGTGAAACAGACATTTATTATCTTTTAACATGAGCATTATAAGTAACTCAGTCATAGAACATACCTTTCAAATATTTGTTCTTCAGTTAAAACATCTAGATATCCAAAAGGGGAATCTAGTAAGTACAAATCAGCATCTTTATATACTGCTCTATAAACAAAAATGGAAAGAAAGTTAGGGTCCCTCAATACTTTTTATTTCATTTAAAATAGATATTTTAAACACTAACTTGTGTAATACAATGGCCATCAAATCTAAGCACTGAAGACGCATTTGTCACAACACAGAGCACAAGTAGCACTGTTAGTAACTTCTGTCCATAAGCTTGCCGCAGTACAGATTTTACTAAGTTCCTTACGATCTGCCCCTGAGCTTCTTTCCTAAGTATTATATACAAGGGAATGATTAATGATTCAAAGTAGGAAGTAGTAAATGTTATTTAACTTTATTTTTAAAGTTCTTTTTGTGTTTTTGAGTGTTTTATCTGCATGTATGTGTACTATGTGTGTTCAGTGCCTATGGAGACCAAAAGAAAATGTCAGGGGTGCTGGATTAGACATTACAGATGATTGTGAAGCAAATTAATGCTGTGTCTCAAGCCTAGAACCTTTGGAAGAGCAGCCGAGTGCTCTTCACCAATGAGCTATCTCTCCCCAGCTCTTATTTCACTTTAAGTTAAAACTAAAAACAATTTGAGTTGACTTAAAATAGTAAAAATATAAAGGTGTACTTTCCAATCAAACACAAAGAAAATAATTTATACATTTTATTTTTTAAGTGTGATTACTAACAATGCTACCTCTATCCCAGCCACACAAGACATGCCTTAGAAGTTACTTATTGATACTTTTATTTTTTAAAGTGTACTTAATCATCATAAATAAGATAAACAATGAATCAAATAGAAATAGCAAAAGAAATCTAGATTAAGTCATAAGAGCCCTTTATGCTCAGGATGGGGACATCCTCTTGGAGACAAGGTTGAGGTAGGGAGGATGTATGGGATGGGGACTGGTTGGGGGCACACTGGGAGGAGGATGAATTCTGGACTGCAAAAAAGGATTAAAGAATAAAAATAAATAAATAAAAAGCCCTTTATGCTGTAAATTGTCTTGAAGGAAACAAAAGAGCTAATGGACTCCATAAAAATGGACTCTCAAGTCTTTATCAACATTTAGATTTTATTTAATTCTCTGCAATATAATTCAAATATATTTGTCCACTCTGAAACTAATATAGACTTTATATTCATCATGAGGCAGAGAGAGGATGGAAACTTAGTCTAACAGCAAAGCTCAATGGTGGTCATTTTGCAAAACGATGAGGATTAAGTAAGATTATCAAGGTGGGTATTCATGATTGGATAATGGTGGCTTTATGAGGAAACAAATACCAGAGAACATAAACACACGCACGCGCGCACACACACACACACACACACACACACACACACACA
>JADRCC010518600.1:0-22694 GCA_019843855.1 Hylomyscus alleni
TTTCACTTTATTCTTCCATTCATTATTACAGCCCTAGTAATTGTACACCTTTTATTCTTACATGAAACAGGCTCTAACAACCCAACCGGCCTAAACTCCGACTCAGATAAAATTCCATTCCACCCTTATTACACAATTAAAGATATCCTAGGAGTAATCCTAATAATTATATTTTTAATAACCCTAGTTCTATTCTTCCCTGACTTATTAGGAGACCCTGACAACTACACACCAGCTAATCCACTAAATACCCCACCCCATATTAAGCCAGAATGATATTTCCTATTCGCCTACGCTATTCTTCGATCAATTCCTAATAAACTAGGAGGTGTGCTAGCCTTAATTTTATCCATTATAGTATTAATACTTCTTCCATTCCTTCATACTTCCAAACTACGAAGCCTAATATTTCGTCCTATCACCCAAACACTCTACTGAATCCTAGTAGCCAATCTACTTGTCTTAACTTGAATTGGAGGTCAACCAGTAGAACATCCATTTATTATTATTGGCCAACTAGCATCAATCAGTTATTTCTCCATCATTCTAATCTTTATACCAATTGCAGGCATCATTGAAGACAGCCTACTCAAATTTGATTAATGTCTTAATAGTATAATTTATTACTCTGGTCTTGTAAACCAGAAATGAAGAACTTATCTTCTTAAGACATCAAGAAGAAGGAATATCTCCCCACCATCAACACCCAAAGCTGATATTCTAATTAAACTACTTCTTGACGTACATAAAATTATCTACCACATAAGACATTATATGTATATCGTACATTAAATTATTTACCCCTAGCATATAAGCAAGTATTAAATATTAATGAATAAAGACATTAATCCTAATCCACATAAATTAATAACACCATGGATATTTAACAAGTACATTTTAATTAATGATTATTAAACATATCTGTGTTATCTTACATACACCATTAAGTCATAAACTCTTCTCTTCCATACGACTATCCCCTTCCCCATTTGGTCTCTTTTTCTACCATCCTCCGTGAAACCAACAACCCGCCCACCTAGACCCCTCTTCTTGCTCTGAGCCCATAAAACTTGGGGGTAGCTAATATGAAACTTTATCAGACATCTGGTTCTTACTTCAGGGCCATCAAATGCGTTATCGCCCATACGTTCCCCTTAAATAAGACATCTCGATGGTACGGGTCTAATCAGCCCATGACCAACATAACTGTGGTGTCATGCATTTGGTATTTTTTAATTTTCGGATGCTATCACTCAACATAGCCGTCAAGGCATGAAGGCCAGCACAATATGTAGCCGAACTCCCGTTTAAGGATCATTAGTCCTCATACACCAGATCATCTAAGGCAAATTATTAATGCTTGAATGACATATATATAAATTAATTACAAAATTCTATTCACAAACCCCCCCATTCCCCCTTAATGCCAAACCCCAAAAACATTAACTGTAATCCCATAAGTTTTACACCATTCTAGTAGTTCAAAAATTATCACTTAAATTTTAGTATTAACTTAAATACTACAATAAATTCATTTCCTTAATTAACAACCTCCACACCATAATTTCCGTAATGAATTTTTTTCAGTTAATGTAGCTTAACAATAAAGCAAAGCACTGAAAATGCTTAGATGGATATTTTAATCCCATAAACAAAAGGTTTGGTCCTGGCCTTATAATTAGTTGGAGGTAAGATTACACATGCGAATATCCATAAACCGGTGTAAAATCCCTCAAAAAATTACCAAAATTTGAGGAGAGGGTATCAAGCACATAAAATAGCTAAAGACACCTTGCCTAGCCACACCCACACGGGACTCAGCAGTGATAAATATTAAGCAATGAACGAAAGTTTGACTAAGCTATACCTCTCAGGGTTGGTAAATTTCGTGCCAGCCACCGCGGTCATACGATTAACCCTAACTAATTACTCTCGGCGTAAAACGTGTTAACTGAAATAAACAAAATAGAATTAAAATTCAACTAATATGTGAAAATTCATTGTAGAACTTAAATTCAATAACGAAGGTAATTCTAAACTTTTCACTAAAACACGATAGCTAAGACCCAAACTGGGATTAGATACCCCACTATGCTTAGCCCTAAACTAAAATAATTCCGTAACAAAATTATTTGCCAGAGAACTACTAGCCATAGCTTAAAACTCAAAGGACTTGGCGGTACTTTATATCCATCTAGAGGAGCCTGTTCTATAATCGATACACCCCGCTTTACCTCACCACCCCTTGCTAATTCAGCCTATATACCGCCATCTTCAGCAATCCCTAAAAAGGAATAAAAGTAGGCAAGAGAATCAAACATAAAAACGTTAGGTCAAGGTGTAGCCAATGGGGTGGGAAGCAATGGGCTACATTTTCTTTTTAAGAACATAACGCTATCCTTCATGAAATTGAAGGACAAAGGAGGATTTAGTAGTAAATTAAGAATAGAGAGCTTAATTGAATAGAGCAATGAAGTACGCACACACCGCCCGTCACCCTCCTCAAATTAAATAAATACTTAATTATAAATAAATAATTTTTAGTAATAAATTTATCAGAGGAGATAAGTCGTAACAAGGTAAGCATACTGGAAAGTGTGCTTGGAATAACCACAGTGTAGCTTAACATAAAGCATCTGGCTTACACCCAGAAGAATTCATAATTAATGAACACTTTGAACTAATTCTAGCCCTAACATTCACTTTTATAAATATTTAACTGTATAAAACAAAACATTTACCAACATAAAGTATTGGAGAAAGAAATTTATATTTAGGAGCTATAGAGCAAGTACCGTAAGGGAAAGATGAAAGATCAATTTATAGTATAAACAAGCAAAGATTAAACCTTGTACCTTTTGCATAATGAATTAACTAGAAAATTTCTGACTAAAAGAATTTAAGCCAGAAACCCCGAAACCAAACGAGCTACCTAAAAACAATTTTATGAATCAACCCGTCTATGTAGCAAAATAGTGGGAAGATTTTTAGGTAGAGGTGAAAAGCCAAACGAGCTTGGTGATAGCTGGTAACCCAAAAAATGAATTTTAGTTCAACTTTAAATTTACTAACAGAACAAAAAATCTTCACGTAAATTTAAAATATAGCCAAAAGAGGGACAGCTCTTTAGGAATGGAAAAAACCTTTAATAGTGAATAAACAATCATAATATAACCATTGTTGGCCTAAAAGCAGCCATCAACAAAGAAAGCGTTCAAGCTCAACATAATTAAAATACTAATCCCTAAATTAAAATAACTTCCTAAACTACAAACTGGGTTATTCTATAATCTTATAGAAGAAACACTGTTAATATGAGTAACAAGAACCTATTCTCCAAGCACGAGTGTATAACAACCCGGATAACCATTGTTAGTTACCAGATTATAGATATTAACCCTCAAATAAACTTATCTAAAAGTAATCTGTTAACCCAACACAGGAGTGCAATAAGGAAAGATTTACCAAAATAAAAGGAACTCGGCAAACCAGAACCCCGCCTGTTTACCAAAAACATCACCTCTAGCATTTCAAGTATTAGAGGCATTGCCTGCCCAGTGACTATAGTTTAACGGCCGCGGTATCCTGACCGTGCAAAGGTAGCATAATCATTTGTTCCTTAATTAGGGACTAGTATGAACGGCTAAACGAGGGCTCAACTGTCTCTTATTTTCAATCAGTGAAATTGACCTTCCAGTGAAGAGGCTGGAATATAAAAATAAGACGAGAAGACCCTATGGAGCTTAAATTAATAAGCTTAATTATTACCCTAGTCCCCTAATGGAATAAAACAAATAATATAAGCTTAAAATTTTGGTTGGGGTGACCTCGGAGAACAAAAAATCCTCCGAAAGATATATAACATAGACCTACAAGTCAAAGTATCCCAATTATCCAATTGACCCAAAAATTGATCAACGGACCAAGTTACCCTAGGGATAACAGCGCAATCCTATTTAAGAGTCCATATCGACAATAGGGTTTACGACCTCGATGTTGGATCAGGACATCCCAATGGTGCAGAAGCTATTAATGGTTCGTTTGTTCAACGATTAAAGTCCTACGTGATCTGAGTTCAGACCGGAGAAATCCAGGTCGGTTTCTATCTATTAACAATTTCTCCCAGTACGAAAGGATAAGAGAAATAGAGCCACCTTAACAAAAGTGCTCTAAACCAAATTTATGAAAAAAAATCTAAATAAAAAATATATGTTAACACCAGACCTAGACAAGGTCATTAGGGTGGCAGAGCCAGGAAATTGCGTAAGATTTAAAACCTTGTACCCAGAGGTTCAAATCCTCTCCCTAATAGTGTATTATATTAATATCCTAACCCTTCTAATTCCAATCTTAATTGCTATAGCTTTCTTAACCTTAGTAGAACGAAAAATTCTAGGGTATATACAACTACGAAAAGGTCCAAACGTTGTAGGACCTTACGGAATCCTACAACCATTCGCCGACGCTATAAAACTTTTCATAAAAGAACCTATACGACCACTAACAACATCAATCACCCTATTTATCATTGCACCAACCTTATCACTTACACTAGCCTTAAGCCTATGAATCCCACTACCAATACCACACCCTCTAATTAATCTTAATTTAGGAGTTCTATTCTTCCTAGCCACATCAAGCCTCTCAGTATATTCAATCTTATGATCAGGATGAGCCTCAAACTCAAAATACTCATTATTTGGAGCATTACGAGCGGTAGCACAGACAATCTCATATGAAGTAACTATAGCTATCATCTTACTATCAGTTCTACTCATAAGCGGTTCATTCTCCCTACAAACACTCATCATAACTCAAGAACATTTATGACTAATTATTCCCGCCTGACCTATAGCTATAATATGATTTATCTCAACACTAGCAGAAACCAACCGAGCTCCATTCGACTTAACCGAAGGTGAATCCGAACTGGTCTCAGGATTTAATGTTGAATACGCTGCAGGTCCATTCGCACTATTCTTCATAGCAGAATATACTAACATTATTCTCATAAATGCACTTACATCTATCATTTTTCTAGGCCCACTTCATATTGTTAACTTACCAGAACTTTACTCAATTAACTTTACAGCAGAAACTTTATTACTATCATCTGTATTTTTATGAATCCGAGCATCATATCCACGATTCCGATATGACCAACTTATACATTTATTATGAAAAAACTTCTTACCACTAACACTAGCACTGTGTATATGACATGTTTCTCTACCTATATTTATAGCAAGTATTCCACCTTATCTATAGAAATATGTCTGACAAAAGAGTTACTTTGATAGAGTAAATTATAGAGGTTTAAATCCTCTTATTTCTAGAATAACAGGAATTGAACCTAAACCTAAGAATTCAAAATTCTTCGTGCTACCATTACACCATATCCTATTTTCAGTAAGGTCAGCTAATTAAGCTATCGGGCCCATACCCCGAAAATGTTGGTTTAAACCCTTCCCGTACTAATAAACCCAATTACCCTAACTATCATTTATATAACCATTATTTCTGGACCCATGATTACAATATTTAGCTCCAACTTACTACTAATATGAGTAGGATTAGAACTTAGCCTATTAGCAATTGTCCCTATTCTTATCAACAAAAAAAATCCACGATCAACCGAAGCAGCAACAAAATACTTCGTTACACAAGCAACAGCATCAATAATTATTTTATTGGCTATTATCCTTAATTATAAACAGCTAGGGACATGAATATTTCAACAACAGACAAATTACCTAATTCTCATGATAACACTAATTTCACTATCCATAAAACTCGGCCTAGCACCATTCCATCACTGACTACCAGAAGTAACTCAAGGAATTGAACTACACACAGGATTGATCCTACTTACATGACAAAAAATCGCTCCTCTATCAATCCTACTTCAAATCTATAATTTACTTAATCCAACCATCACTCTAACAATGGCAATTTTATCAATCTTCATTGGAGCATGAGGAGGACTTAACCAAACACAAATACGAAAAATTATAGCATATTCATCAATTGCTCACATAGGATGAATACTAGCTATCATTTCATTCAACCCATCACTTACATTACTAAACCTTATTATCTACATTATATTAACAATTCCAATATTCATAATAATAACTCTTAATTCATCCACAACAATTAACTCAATCTCACTCATATGAAACAAAACCCCAATAATAACCATGACAATATCTATAATCCTACTATCACTAGGAGGTCTACCACCATTAACAGGATTTCTACCAAAATGAATTATCATCACTGAACTATTAAACAATAACTGTCTAATCCTAACAACAATAATAGCCATAATAGCTCTACTTAACTTATTCTTCTATATGCGACTAATCTACTCTACTTCACTGACAACTTTTCCAACTAACAACAACCTAAAAATAATCTCCCACCTGACAAACAAAAAATATAACCTCATTATCCCAATCCTCACTATTACAAGCACATTAACTCTTCCATTGTCCCCCCAACTCATTTTATAGAAGTTTAGGATATCTAAGTCCAATAGCCTTCAAAGCTATAAGAAAACAAACTAGTTTAACTTCTGTAACCACTCAAGGACTGTAAGACTTCATCCTACATCTATTGAATGCAAATCAATTGCTTTAATTAAGCTAAGACCTTTATCCCCTAGACTGGCAGGAGTTAAACCTACGAAATTTTAGTTAACAGCTAAATACCCTAAATCTGGCTTCAATCTACTTCTCCCGCCTATCAGAAAAAGGGCGGGAGAAGCCTTAGTAGGGTAAACCTCCTACACCTCCGAATTTGCAATTCGACATGAATATCACCTTAAGGCTTGGTAAAAAGAGGGTTAAACCTCTGTACTTAGATTTACAGTCTAATGCTTTTTCTCAGCCATTTTACCTATGTTCGTAAATCGTTGACTATTTTCAACCAATCATAAAGATATCGGAACCTTATACTTACTATTTGGTGCTTGAGCAGGAATAGTAGGAACAGCATTAAGTATTTTAATTCGAGCTGAATTAGGTCAGCCAGGCGCACTTCTAGGAGATGATCAAATTTATAATGTAATTGTTACCGCCCACGCATTTGTTATAATTTTCTTTATAGTAATACCAATAATGATCGGAGGCTTTGGAAATTGACTTGTTCCACTAATAATTGGAGCTCCTGACATGGCATTCCCACGAATAAACAATATAAGTTTCTGACTTCTGCCTCCATCATTTCTCCTATTACTAGCATCCTCTATGGTAGAAGCAGGAGCAGGAACAGGATGAACCGTATATCCTCCCTTAGCTGGAAACTTAGCCCATGCCGGAGCATCAGTTGACCTAACAATTTTCTCTCTTCACCTAGCCGGTGTTTCATCCATCTTAGGTGCAATCAATTTTATTACAACCATTATTAACATGAAACCTCCAGCTATAACTCAATATCAAACTCCACTATTTGTATGATCAGTCCTAATTACAGCAGTCCTTCTACTCCTTTCACTTCCAGTTTTAGCTGCAGGAATTACTATACTATTAACAGATCGGAACTTAAATACAACATTCTTTGATCCTGCTGGAGGAGGAGACCCAATTCTCTATCAACACCTATTTTGATTTTTCGGTCACCCAGAAGTATATATCCTTATCCTTCCAGGATTTGGCATTATTTCACATGTAGTCACTTACTACTCGGGTAAAAAAGAACCTTTCGGTTATATAGGAATAGTTTGAGCCATGATATCAATTGGTTTCTTAGGGTTTATTGTTTGAGCACATCACATATTCACAGTAGGACTTGACGTAGACACACGAGCTTACTTTACATCTGCCACTATAATCATTGCTATTCCAACTGGCGTTAAAGTGTTTAGCTGACTCGCAACTCTACATGGAGGAAATATTAAATGATCACCAGCTATACTATGAGCCTTAGGCTTTATTTTCTTATTTACAGTAGGTGGACTGACAGGAATTGTCTTATCTAACTCTTCACTGGATATTGTTCTTCACGATACATACTATGTAGTAGCCCACTTCCACTACGTTCTATCTATAGGAGCAGTATTTGCTATTATAGCTGGTTTCGTCCATTGATTCCCACTATTCTCAGGCTATACTCTTAATGATACTTGAGCCAAAGCCCATTTCGCAATTATATTTGTTGGAGTTAATATAACATTCTTTCCTCAACACTTCTTAGGTCTATCAGGAATACCTCGACGATATTCAGACTATCCAGATGCCTATTCTACATGAAATACAGTATCCTCTATGGGATCCTTCATCTCACTTACAGCTGTCCTTATTATAATTTTCATAATCTGAGAAGCCTTTGCCTCCAAACGAGAAGTCATATCAGTAACATACTCCTCAACTAATCTTGAATGACTTCACGGTTGTCCACCACCTTATCACACATTTGAAGAACCTTCCTATGTTAAAGTTAAATAAGAAAGGAAGGAATCGAACCCCCTTAAATTGGTTTCAAGCCAATCACATAACCTCTATGTCTTTCTCAATGAGATATTAGTAAAACTATTACATAACTTTGTCGAAGTTAAATTATAGAATAAAATCTATATATCTCTATGGCTTACCCATTCCAACTAGGCTTACAAGACGCTTCATCCCCTATTATAGAAGAACTTACTAATTTTCATGATCATACATTAATAATTGTATTTCTCATCAGCTCTTTAGTACTATATATTATCTCTCTTATATTAACAACTAAATTAACACACACCAGCACAATAGACGCTCAAGAAGTCGAAACCATTTGAACCATTCTTCCAGCCGTAATTCTTATCCTAATTGCTCTCCCATCATTACGAATTTTATACATAATAGACGAGATTAATAACCCAGTATTAACAGTAAAAACTATAGGTCACCAATGATACTGAAGTTATGAATATACTGATTATGAAGACCTGTGTTTCGACTCATATATAGTACCTACAGATGACCTTAAACCAGGTGAACTTCGACTGTTAGAAGTTGATAATCGAGTAGTTCTTCCAATAGAACTACCAATCCGTATGCTTATTTCATCTGAAGATGTTCTACACTCATGAGCTGTTCCATCTCTAGGACTAAAAACTGACGCAATTCCAGGACGCCTAAATCAAGCAACAGTAACATCAAATCGACCAGGCCTATTTTACGGTCAATGCTCAGAAATCTGCGGGTCTAACCACAGTTTCATACCAATTGTTCTAGAAATAGTACCACTAAAACACTTCGAAAACTGATCAGCTTCAATAATTTAAATTCATTGTGAAGCTTAGAGCGTTAACCTTTTAAGTTAAAGTTAGAGACCCTAAATCTCCACAGTGATATGCCACAACTAGACACATCCACATGATTTATTACCATCATTTCATCCCTTATTACATTATTTATTTTATTTCAATTAAAAATTTCCTCACAATTATTCCCATTATCACCCTCACCAAAAACTATAACAACATTAAAAACAAAAAACCCTTGAGAATCAAAATGAACGAAAATCTATTCTCCTCTTTCATTACCCCCACAGTAATAGGTCTGCCAATCGTTATTACCATTATTATATTCCCATCCATCCTATTTCCATCATCAGAACGCTTAATTAACAACCGCCTACACTCATTTCAACATTGACTTATCAAACTAATTATTAAACAAATAATATTAATTCATACACCAAAAGGACGAACATGAGCACTGATAATTGTCTCCTTAATTATATTTATTGGATCTACTAATCTTCTAGGCCTCCTTCCTCATACATTTACTCCAACTACACAACTATCAATAAATCTAAGTATGGCAATCCCACTATGAGCCGGAGCAGTAATCTTAGGATTCCGACACAAACTAAAAAATTCATTAGCCCACTTCTTACCACAAGGAACCCCTATCTCTCTTATTCCAATATTAATTATCATCGAAACTATTAGCCTATTTATTCAACCAATAGCACTAGCAGTCCGACTTACAGCAAACATTACCGCAGGTCATCTACTAATGCATCTAATCGGAGGAGCTACACTAGTACTAATAAATATTAGCCCACCAACCGCTACAATTACATTCATTATTCTCCTAATACTTACAGTACTAGAATTCGCTGTAGCATTAATTCAAGCTTACGTGTTTACTCTACTTGTTAGCCTTTACCTACATGATAACACATAATGACCCACCAAACACATGCCTATCATATAGTCAACCCTAGTCCATGACCATTAACAGGAGCATTCTCCGCCCTTCTACTAACATCAGGATTAGTTATATGATTTCACTATAACTCTACTTCACTCCTATTACTAGGATTACTAGCAAACATTCTAACTATATATCAATGATGACGAGATATTATTCGCGAAGGCACATTCCAAGGACATCACACCCCTATTGTCCAAAAAGGGCTTCGATACGGAATAATCCTATTTATTGTTTCTGAAGTATTTTTCTTTGCTGGGTTCTTCTGAGCATTCTATCACTCTAGCCTTGTACCCACACACGATCTTGGAGGTTGCTGACCCCCAACAGGAATTGAACCACTTAATCCCCTAGAAGTCCCACTGCTAAACACATCAGTACTTCTAGCATCAGGAGTATCAATCACATGGGCCCATCACAGCCTTATAGAAGGTAAACGAAACCATATAAATCAAGCCCTGCTTATTACCATTTTACTAGGACTATATTTTACTATACTACAAGCCTCTGAATATTTCGAAACACCATTTTCCATCTCTGATGGAATTTACGGATCTACATTTTTTATAGCAACAGGCTTTCACGGCCTCCATGTAATTATTGGATCTACATTTCTTATAGTTTGTCTCCTACGACAACTAAAATTTCACTTTACATCAAAACATCACTTCGGATTCGAAGCAGCAGCATGATACTGACATTTCGTAGATGTAGTATGACTATTCCTATATGTATCTATCTATTGATGAGGATCTTACTCCCTTAGTATAATTTAATATAACTGACTTCCAATCAGTAGATTCCGACATAAACGGAAGAGAGTACAATAAATTTATTAGCGATCGTACTAATTAATAGCCTCCTATCATTAACTCTTGTTTCAATCGCATTCTGACTACCACAGATAAACCTATATACAGAAAAAGCAAATCCGTACGAATGCGGATTTGACCCTACAAGCTCTGCGCGCCTTCCATTTTCCATAAAATTTTTTCTAGTTGCCATTACTTTCCTTCTATTTGACCTAGAGATTGCCTTACTACTTCCACTTCCATGGGCTATCCAATCTACCAATGTAACCACAACAACTATCACTGCCTTCATCCTAATTTCTATTTTGTCTCTAGGATTATCCTATGAATGAACACAAAAAGGTCTAGAATGAACAGAATAGATGGTAATTAGTTTAAAATAAAATTAATGATTTCGACTCATTAGATTATGATGATATCATAATTACCAATATAACATCTGCTTTTCTTAACCTCACATTAGCTTTTATTATTTCACTAGCAGGAACTTTAACATTTCGCTCCCATCTAATATCAACCTTACTATGCTTAGAAGGAATAATATTATCTTTATTTATCATAATCTCAACAGCAACTCTAAACTCTAATTCCATAGTTTCTTTATCAATTCCCGTAACAATCATAGTATTTGCAGCATGCGAAGCAGCAGTAGGCCTAGCTCTCCTAGTAAAAGTATCAAACACATATGGAACTGACTATGTCAACAACCTTAATCTTTTACAATGCTAAAAATTATTACACCATCACTTATACTTATTCCACTAACCTGACTATCAGACTCCAAAAAAACTTGAACAAACGTAACATCCCACAGTTTCATGGTAAGCCTTATCAGTCTACTTCTACTATGACAAAACGACGAAAATTACTTAAACTTCTCAATTATATTTTCCTCTGACCCCTTATCTACCCCATTGATTATTTTAACCACTTGGCTTCTCCCACTTATATTAATAGCTAGTCAAAATCATCTAAAAAAAGAAAAACCCTCCTACCAAAAATTTTATATCTCAATACTTATTAGTCTACAAATTCTCCTAATCATAACCTTCTCAGCAACCGAACTAATCATATTCTATATTTTATTTGAAGCTACCCTAATCCCCACACTAATTATTATTACACGATGAGGAAACCAAACAGAACGACTAAACGCAGGAATTTACTTCCTATTCTATACACTAATTGGCTCAATTCCACTTTTAATTGCCCTAATCTCAATCCAAAACTCTTTAGGAACATTAAATCTACCTATCCTATCACTATCATATTACTCTAATTATCCATCCTGATCTAATAATATCCTATGATTAGCATGCATAATAGCATTCCTCATTAAAATACCACTATATGGTGTTCATTTATGACTACCAAAAGCCCACGTCGAAGCACCAATTGCAGGATCCATAGTACTCGCAGCAATTCTCTTAAAACTAGGAGGTTATGGAATAATTCGAATTTCAATTATTCTAGACCCCCTAACAAAATACATAGCCTACCCCTTCATTCTTCTATCCCTATGAGGAATAATTATAACAAGCTCAATCTGCCTTCGACAAACAGATTTAAAATCATTAATCGCTTACTCTTCAGTCAGCCATATAGCCCTAGTAATTGCAGCTATTATAATTCAAACCCCATGAAGCTTTATAGGAGCTACTATACTAATAGTTGCCCATGGACTAACCTCCTCCCTTCTATTTTGCTTAGCAAATTCAAACTATGAACGAATTCATAGTCGAACTATAATTATAGCCCGAGGCCTACAAATAATTTTTCCACTAATATCAACATTATGATTACTAGCAAGCCTAGCTAACTTAGCATTACCCCCATCAATTAATCTAATAGGAGAACTATTTATTGCTATATCCCTATTCTCTTGATCTAACTTTTCAATTATTTTAATAGGAATAAACATTGTTATTACAGCTATATATTCCATATACATGATTATTATAACTCAACGTGGAAAACCAACAAACCACATTATTAATCTTCAACCATCACATACACGAGAATTAGCTCTAATATGCCTTCATATCATTCCTCTAGCATTATTAACCATTAGTCCTAAACTAATTTCAGGCCTTACAATATGTAAATATAGTTTACAAAAAACATTAGACTGTGAATCTAATAACAGGAAATTAACCTCCTTATTTACCAAGAAAGAATGCAAGAACTGCTAATTCATGCCACCATGCTTAAACTCATGGCTTTCTTACTTTTATAGGATAATAGTAATCCATTGGTCTTAGGAACCAAAAACCTTGGTGCAAATCCAAATAAAAGTAATAAACATAATCACATCATCAATTCTAACAATCTTTATTATTCTATGTCTTCCCATTTTTATCTCAATAACTAATTTAATTAAACATATAAACTTTCCATTATACGCCACCTCATCAATCAAATTTTCATTTTTCTTAAGTCTTGTACCCCTCCTTCTATTTATTCACCAAAACACAGAATACATAATTACCAGCTGACATTGAATCACCATCAACTCAATCAATATAACAATAAACTTTAAAATTGACTATTTCTTTATCTTATTCCTATCAGTAGCACTATACGTCACATGATCTATTATACAATTTTCCTCTTGATATATACACTCAGACTACCATATCAACCGATTCATCAAATACCTAATAATATTCTTAATTACCATACTTATCTTAACCTCAGCCAACAATTTATTTCAACTTTTTATCGGATGGGAGGGTGTAGGTATTATATCCTTCCTACTTATCGGATGATGATATGGACGTGCCGACGCAAACACAGCAGCCCTACAAGCCATCCTATATAACCGTATTGGAGATGTAGGCTTTATCTTAGCCATAACATGATTCTGTCTAAACATAAACTCCTGAGAACTTCAACAAATTTTAATAACCAACAACAACAACTTTATTCCCCTTTTAGGACTACTGATTGCAGCTACAGGAAAATCAGCTCAATTTGGACTCCACCCATGACTCCCATCCGCTATAGAAGGGCCCACACCAGTATCAGCTCTACTGCATTCAAGCACTATAGTTGTCGCAGGCATTTTCCTATTAATTCGATTTCACCCACTCATATCAAGCAACAATACAATTTTAACAATTATAATATGCCTAGGAGCTCTAACTACACTATTCACAGCTATCTGTGCACTCACTCAAAATGATGTAAAAAAAATTATTGCCTTCTCCACATCAAGCCAACTTGGATTGATAATAGTAACATTAGGCATTAATCAACCATACCTAGCTTTCCTCCATATTTGTACCCACGCATTCTTTAAAGCTATATTATTTATATGCTCAGGATCTATCATCCATAACCTAAACGATGAACAAGACATTCGAAAAATAGGAGGGATCATAAAAATTATACCTTTTACATCATCTTGCCTAATTATCGGAAGCCTAGCTCTAACAGGAATACCATTCCTTACTGGATTTTACTCAAAAGACTCTATCATTGAATCTATTAATATCTGTAATACCAACGCCTGAGCCCTACTAGTTACACTTGTAGCTACATCAATAACAGCTATATACAGTATGCGAATTATCTATTTCGTTGCTATAACTAAACCTCGATACCCTCCTATAATTATTATTAATGAAAATAACCCAAACTTAATTAATCCAATCAAACGACTAGCCCTAGGTAGTATTCTAGCTGGCTACGTTATCTCAAATAATATTCCCCCTACTAACATTCAAATTCTTACAATACCTTTATATCTGAAATTTACAGCCCTAGTAGTTTCTATTTTAGGATTTCTAATTGCCCTAGAACTAAACAATCTAACCCTAAAATTATATATAAGTAAAATTAAACCATTCTCAATATTCTCAACTTCATTAGGTTTCTTCCCCTCAATTTTACATCGTATAATTCCACTAAAATCCCTAGACCCCAGCTTTAAAGTATCCTTGGGACTACTAGATCTTATCTGATTAGAAAAATCTATCCCAAAATCCACTTCATTAATTCATACATTTACCTCAAAAATACTAACAAACCAAAAAGGAATAATCAAATTATACTTTCTATCATTTATAATTACTATCATTCTAGTAATTATCCTTTATATTACTAATCCCGAGTGATTTCAATAATAATAAAAATTCCAACAAATAAAGACCATCCAGCTACAACTATCATTCAAGTAACACAACTATACATCGCTGCTACCCCAACTCCACCCTCTAACATTACCCCAATATCATCAATCTCATACATTATCCAATCACTTAACCCATCAAAATTAACTAACTCAACCTCATTTCAATAATCAACTATTCATATAAAAAACAACTCTGCTAGAATACCAATAACTAAAAAACCAAAAATCAATCAACTAGAGCCTCAAGTCTCAGGATACTCCTCAGTAGCCATAGCCGTAGTATAACCAAAAACAACTATTATACCACCCAAATAAATTAAAAACACCAATAAACCTAAAAATGAACCCCCAAACCCTAAGATAATTAAACAGCCAACAAATCCACTAACAATTAAACCTAACCCACCATAAATAGGCGAAGGCTTCAATGCTAACCCAATACAACCAACCAAAAATAATAGGCTTAAACTAAAAATATAATAAGTCATTATTTCTACACAGCACTTAACTATGACCTATGACATGAAAAATCATCGTTGTAATTCAACTATAGAAACCCCTAATGACAAACATCCGAAAAACACACCCATTATTTAAAATTATTAATCACTCCTTCATCGATTTACCCGCACCATCAAACATCTCATCATGATGAAACTTCGGTTCACTCCTAGGAATTTGCTTAATAATCCAAATTATCACAGGATTATTCTTAGCAATACACTACACATCAGACACAATAACAGCATTCTCATCAGTAACACATATCTGCCGAGACGTAAACTACGGATGACTGATCCGATATTTACACGCAAACGGAGCATCAATATTTTTTATCTGTCTATTCCTTCATGTAGGACGAGGAATATACTATGGATCTTATACTTTTATAGAAACATGAAACATTGGAGTAATCCTTCTCTTTGCAGTTATAGCTACAGCATTTATAGGCTATGTACTCCCATGAGGACAAATATCATTCTGAGGAGCAACAGTAATTACTAATCTACTCTCAGCCATTCCATATATTGGAACCACCCTAGTAGAATGAATTTGAGGAGGATTCTCAGTAGATAAAGCTACCCTAACACGCTTCTTCGCATTTCACTTTATTCTTCCATTCATTATTACAGCCCTAGTAATTGTACACCTTTTATTCTTACATGAAACAGGCTCTAACAACCCAACCGGCCTAAACTCCGACTCAGATAAAATTCCATTCCACCCTTATTACACAATTAAAGATATCCTAGGAGTAATCCTAATAATTATATTTTTAATAACCCTAGTTCTATTCTTCCCTGACTTATTAGGAGACCCTGACAACTACACACCAGCTAATCCACTAAATACCCCACCCCATATTAAGCCAGAATGATATTTCCTATTCGCCTACGCTATTCTTCGATCAATTCCTAATAAACTAGGAGGTGTGCTAGCCTTAATTTTATCCATTATAGTATTAATACTTCTTCCATTCCTTCATACTTCCAAACTACGAAGCCTAATATTTCGTCCTATCACCCAAACACTCTACTGAATCCTAGTAGCCAATCTACTTGTCTTAACTTGAATTGGAGGTCAACCAGTAGAACATCCATTTATTATTATTGGCCAACTAGCATCAATCAGTTATTTCTCCATCATTCTAATCTTTATACCAATTGCAGGCATCATTGAAGACAGCCTACTCAAATTTGATTAATGTCTTAATAGTATAATTTATTACTCTGGTCTTGTAAACCAGAAATGAAGAACTTATCTTCTTAAGACATCAAGAAGAAGGAATATCTCCCCACCATCAACACCCAAAGCTGATATTCTAATTAAACTACTTCTTGACGTACATAAAATTATCTACCACATAAGACATTATATGTATATCGTACATTAAATTATTTACCCCTAGCATATAAGCAAGTATTAAATATTAATGAATAAAGACATTAATCCTAATCCACATAAATTAATAACACCATGGATATTTAACAAGTACATTTTAATTAATGATTATTAAACATATCTGTGTTATCTTACATACACCATTAAGTCATAAACTCTTCTCTTCCATACGACTATCCCCTTCCCCATTTGGTCTCTTTTTCTACCATCCTCCGTGAAACCAACAACCCGCCCACCTAGACCCCTCTTCTTGCTCTGAGCCCATAAAACTTGGGGGTAGCTAATATGAAACTTTATCAGACATCTGGTTCTTACTTCAGGGCCATCAAATGCGTTATCGCCCATACGTTCCCCTTAAATAAGACATCTCGATGGTACGGGTCTAATCAGCCCATGACCAACATAACTGTGGTGTCATGCATTTGGTATTTTTTAATTTTCGGATGCTATCACTCAACATAGCCGTCAAGGCATGAAGGCCAGCACAATATGTAGCCGAACTCCCGTTTAAGGATCATTAGTCCTCATACACCAGATCATCTAAGGCAAATTATTAATGCTTGAATGACATATATATAAATTAATTACAAAATTCTATTCACAAACCCCCCCATTCCCCCTTAATGCCAAACCCCAAAAACATTAACTGTAATCCCATAAGTTTTACACCATTCTAGTAGTTCAAAAATTATCACTTAAATTTTAGTATTAACTTAAATACTACAATAAATTCATTTCCTTAATTAACAACCTCCACACCATAATTTCCGTAATGAATTTTTTTCAGTTAATGTAGCTTAACAATAAAGCAAAGCACTGAAAATGCTTAGATGGATATTTTAATCCCATAAACAAAAGGTTTGGTCCTGGCCTTATAATTAGTTGGAGGTAAGATTACACATGCGAATATCCATAAACCGGTGTAAAATCCCTCAAAAAATTACCAAAATTTGAGGAGAGGGTATCAAGCACATAAAATAGCTAAAGACACCTTGCCTAGCCACACCCACACGGGACTCAGCAGTGATAAATATTAAGCAATGAACGAAAGTTTGACTAAGCTATACCTCTCAGGGTTGGTAAATTTCGTGCCAGCCACCGCGGTCATACGATTAACCCTAACTAATTACTCTCGGCGTAAAACGTGTTAACTGAAATAAACAAAATAGAATTAAAATTCAACTAATATGTGAAAATTCATTGTAGAACTTAAATTCAATAACGAAGGTAATTCTAAACTTTTCACTAAAACACGATAGCTAAGACCCAAACTGGGATTAGATACCCCACTATGCTTAGCCCTAAACTAAAATAATTCCGTAACAAAATTATTTGCCAGAGAACTACTAGCCATAGCTTAAAACTCAAAGGACTTGGCGGTACTTTATATCCATCTAGAGGAGCCTGTTCTATAATCGATACACCCCGCTTTACCTCACCACCCCTTGCTAATTCAGCCTATATACCGCCATCTTCAGCAATCCCTAAAAAGGAATAAAAGTAGGCAAGAGAATCAAACATAAAAACGTTAGGTCAAGGTGTAGCCAATGGGGTGGGAAGCAATGGGCTACATTTTCTTTTTAAGAACATAACGCTATCCTTCATGAAATTGAAGGACAAAGGAGGATTTAGTAGTAAATTAAGAATAGAGAGCTTAATTGAATAGAGCAATGAAGTACGCACACACCGCCCGTCACCCTCCTCAAATTAAATAAATACTTAATTATAAATAAATAATTTTTAGTAATAAATTTATCAGAGGAGATAAGTCGTAACAAGGTAAGCATACTGGAAAGTGTGCTTGGAATAACCACAGTGTAGCTTAACATAAAGCATCTGGCTTACACCCAGAAGAATTCATAATTAATGAACACTTTGAACTAATTCTAGCCCTAACATTCACTTTTATAAATATTTAACTGTATAAAACAAAACATTTACCAACATAAAGTATTGGAGAAAGAAATTTATATTTAGGAGCTATAGAGCAAGTACCGTAAGGGAAAGATGAAAGATCAATTTATAGTATAAACAAGCAAAGATTAAACCTTGTACCTTTTGCATAATGAATTAACTAGAAAATTTCTGACTAAAAGAATTTAAGCCAGAAACCCCGAAACCAAACGAGCTACCTAAAAACAATTTTATGAATCAACCCGTCTATGTAGCAAAATAGTGGGAAGATTTTTAGGTAGAGGTGAAAAGCCAAACGAGCTTGGTGATAGCTGGTAACCCAAAAAATGAATTTTAGTTCAACTTTAAATTTACTAACAGAACAAAAAATCTTCACGTAAATTTAAAATATAGCCAAAAGAGGGACAGCTCTTTAGGAATGGAAAAAACCTTTAATAGTGAATAAACAATCATAATATAACCATTGTTGGCCTAAAAGCAGCCATCAACAAAGAAAGCGTTCAAGCTCAACATAATTAAAATACTAATCCCTAAATTAAAATAACTTCCTAAACTACAAACTGGGTTATTCTATAATCTTATAGAAGAAACACTGTTAATATGAGTAACAAGAACCTATTCTCCAAGCACGAGTGTATAACAACCCGGATAACCATTGTTAGTTACCAGATTATAGATATTAACCCTCAAATAAACTTATCTAAAAGTAATCTGTTAACCCAACACAGGAGTGCAATAAGGAAAGATTTACCAAAATAAAAGGAACTCGGCAAACCAGAACCCCGCCTGTTTACCAAAAACATCACCTCTAGCATTTCAAGTATTAGAGGCATTGCCTGCCCAGTGACTATAGTTTAACGGCCGCGGTATCCTGACCGTGCAAAGGTAGCATAATCATTTGTTCCTTAATTAGGGACTAGTATGAACGGCTAAACGAGGGCTCAACTGTCTCTTATTTTCAATCAGTGAAATTGACCTTCCAGTGAAGAGGCTGGAATATAAAAATAAGACGAGAAGACCCTATGGAGCTTAAATTAATAAGCTTAATTATTACCCTAGTCCCCTAATGGAATAAAACAAATAATATAAGCTTAAAATTTTGGTTGGGGTGACCTCGGAGAACAAAAAATCCTCCGAAAGATATATAACATAGACCTACAAGTCAAAGTATCCCAATTATCCAATTGACCCAAAAATTGATCAACGGACCAAGTTACCCTAGGGATAACAGCGCAATCCTATTTAAGAGTCCATATCGACAATAGGGTTTACGACCTCGATGTTGGATCAGGACATCCCAATGGTGCAGAAGCTATTAATGGTTCGTTTGTTCAACGATTAAAGTCCTACGTGATCTGAGTTCAGACCGGAGAAATCCAGGTCGGTTTCTATCTATTAACAATTTCTCCCAGTACGAAAGGATAAGAGAAATAGAGCCACCTTAACAAAAGTGCTCTAAACCAAATTTATGAAAAAAAATCTAAATAAAAAATATATGTTAACACCAGACCTAGACAAGGTCATTAGGGTGGCAGAGCCAGGAAATTGCGTAAGATTTAAAACCTTGTACCCAGAGGTTCAAATCCTCTCCCTAATAGTGTATTATATTAATATCCTAACCCTTCTAATTCCAATCTTAATTGCTATAGCTTTCTTAACCTTAGTAGAACGAAAAATTCTAGGGTATATACAACTACGAAAAGGTCCAAACGTTGTAGGACCTTACGGAATCCTACAACCATTCGCCGACGCTATAAAACTTTTCATAAAAGAACCTATACGACCACTAACAACATCAATCACCCTATTTATCATTGCACCAACCTTATCACTTACACTAGCCTTAAGCCTATGAATCCCACTACCAATACCACACCCTCTAATTAATCTTAATTTAGGAGTTCTATTCTTCCTAGCCACATCAAGCCTCTCAGTATATTCAATCTTATGATCAGGATGAGCCTCAAACTCAAAATACTCATTATTTGGAGCATTACGAGCGGTAGCACAGACAATCTCATATGAAGTAACTATAGCTATCATCTTACTATCAGTTCTACTCATAAGCGGTTCATTCTCCCTACAAACACTCATCATAACTCAAGAACATTTATGACTAATTATTCCCGCCTGACCTATAGCTATAATATGATTTATCTCAACACTAGCAGAAACCAACCGAGCTCCATTCGACTTAACCGAAGGTGAATCCGAACTGGTCTCAGGATTTAATGTTGAATACGCTGCAGGTCCATTCGCACTATTCTTCATAGCAGAATATACTAACATTATTCTCATAAATGCACTTACATCTATCATTTTTCTAGGCCCACTTCATATTGTTAACTTACCAGAACTTTACTCAATTAACTTTACAGCAGAAACTTTATTACTATCATCTGTATTTTTATGAATCCGAGCATCATATCCACGATTCCGATATGACCAACTTATACATTTATTATGAAAAAACTTCTTACCACTAACACTAGCACTGTGTATATGACATGTTTCTCTACCTATATTTATAGCAAGTATTCCACCTTATCTATAGAAATATGTCTGACAAAAGAGTTACTTTGATAGAGTAAATTATAGAGGTTTAAATCCTCTTATTTCTAGAATAACAGGAATTGAACCTAAACCTAAGAATTCAAAATTCTTCGTGCTACCATTACACCATATCCTATTTTCAGTAAGGTCAGCTAATTAAGCTATCGGGCCCATACCCCGAAAATGTTGGTTTAAACCCTTCCCGTACTAATAAACCCAATTACCCTAACTATCATTTATATAACCATTATTTCTGGACCCATGATTACAATATTTAGCTCCAACTTACTACTAATATGAGTAGGATTAGAACTTAGCCTATTAGCAATTGTCCCTATTCTTATCAACAAAAAAAATCCACGATCAACCGAAGCAGCAACAAAATACTTCGTTACACAAGCAACAGCATCAATAATTATTTTATTGGCTATTATCCTTAATTATAAACAGCTAGGGACATGAATATTTCAACAACAGACAAATTACCTAATTCTCATGATAACACTAATTTCACTATCCATAAAACTCGGCCTAGCACCATTCCATCACTGACTACCAGAAGTAACTCAAGGAATTGAACTACACACAGGATTGATCCTACTTACATGACAAAAAATCGCTCCTCTATCAATCCTACTTCAAATCTATAATTTACTTAATCCAACCATCACTCTAACAATGGCAATTTTATCAATCTTCATTGGAGCATGAGGAGGACTTAACCAAACACAAATACGAAAAATTATAGCATATTCATCAATTGCTCACATAGGATGAATACTAGCTATCATTTCATTCAACCCATCACTTACATTACTAAACCTTATTATCTACATTATATTAACAATTCCAATATTCATAATAATAACTCTTAATTCATCCACAACAATTAACTCAATCTCACTCATATGAAACAAAACCCCAATAATAACCATGACAATATCTATAATCCTACTATCACTAGGAGGTCTACCACCATTAACAGGATTTCTACCAAAATGAATTATCATCACT
This sequence comes from Hylomyscus alleni, assembly GCA_019843855.1. Lineage (NCBI taxonomy): Eukaryota > Metazoa > Chordata > Mammalia > Rodentia > Muridae > Hylomyscus > Hylomyscus alleni. The sequence continues at coordinate 22,536 of JADRCC010518600.1, forward strand.
GAACTATTAAACAATAACTGTCTAATCCTAACAACAATAATAGCCATAATAGCTCTACTTAACTTATTCTTCTATATGCGACTAATCTACTCTACTTCACTGACAACTTTTCCAACTAACAACAACCTAAAAATAATCTCCCACCTGACAAACAAAAAA